>PITA01005279.1:0-112504 GCA_004023965.1 Spilogale gracilis
GAGCGTGTGAAGATGTGGTCCATATATACAATGGAATACTACGCCTACATCAAAAAGGACAAATATCCAATTTTTGTAGCAACATGGACTGGACTGGAGGAGATTATGCTGAGTGAAATAAGCCAGGAAGAGAGGGTCAAGTATCACATGGTTTCACTTACTTACGATGCATGAGGGGTAACCTGGAGAACAGTGGGAGAAGGAAAGGAAATGGGAACTAGGGTAATCTAGGGAGGGAAACGAAACAACAGAGACTTTGGACACAGAAACAAACCGAGGGACTTGGAGGGAGGGGCGTGGGGGGATGGGAGAGCCTGGTGGTGGGTACTGGGGGCGCCTAGAGCGTGGAGCACTGGGTGTTGGGAATGGGAAAAAAAAATTTAGTAACAATAAAAAAATTGATTAATTAATTTAAAAAAATGAATCAAGAAAAAAAAAAAAAAAAAAAAAGAACTGGAGCATTTGACAAGCTCACTCAGTAGTCTTTCCCAAAGAGATTTTAGGAACACTCAGTAAACCTTTTTTAAGATTAGTCTAATGGTACTATATTTCTATGTGTGTCAGAAAAAAGTAAGACATGGGTACAAATATGGACTCAAACCCAACTGTCTCCCAGGTCTGCCACTTAATTAGTGTATGAAGTCGAGTAGGTTTTTTAACCTCTCTGCCCTCTAGTTTCGTCTGTGAATAGAATGACAATAGTATACACCTCATTGAGATGTTGAGAGAATTAAATGAGTGAATATATGTAATGTTCAGAAGAATAATGGCATATAATGTTTGTTAGGATTATTGTGTCATTTTTATTCATACATGTATCAGTTGCGTGGATGGTAATATGATCTGATAAAATCTGTATGTTAAGGCAGATTCAAGGAAAAATACTGAGTAAATAGTGTAGGTGATACTCATATATGGCAAAATGAATGAAGATAGTGTAAGAATTATACTACTGGAAAATATTCCAGTAGATTGTATCATGGAGATTTTACTTCTTAAATATTTTTCTAAGTTATCCTTCCTCTCCACTTCTGTTTTACCAGTGCCCTATCATTAATCATCTCTCTCATCTGGACTTTAAAGACACCTCTAGGGGCGCCTGGGTGGCTCAGTTGGTTAATCGACTGCCTTCCGCTCAGGTCATGATCCTGGAGACCCAGGATCGAGCTCCCTGCTCGGCAGGAAGCCTGCTTCTCCCTCTCTCACTCCCCCTGCTTGTGTTCCCTCTCTAGCTGTGTTTCTCTCTGTCAAATAAATAAATAAATCTTAAAAAAAAAAAAAATAAAGACACCTCTAACCTCTCTCCTTGCTCTTTTTTTGGGGGGGGAGAAATCCCCTCGACTACACTTTCCACCCTGCTAGCCAAGTGTTCCTTTAGAAATGCAGACTTGATCATACTTGTTTTCCTACTCAAAATCTTTTATTAGTAGCCCCTTTATCCTTAGGATATGGTCCTAACTCCAAAGCTCCTGGTCCACAAAACCCCATGATCTACCTACCCTTCCAGACACATCTGTCACCATTGCAGTTTCAATCTTGACCCCTGAGCGGCGTCAAAGTGCTTTATCACTCCATACACATTCTTGTTTCTGCTTTGGCTCATGTTGTCCTCTCTCCTTGGAAAAACTGACCCGCTCAGATGGACAGTTCCTGACCACTCTCCAGAGTGGTGTGGGGCCCTCCTTTGTGCTCCCATTTTCCTAGCACCTGTTGCTGTACTTCCATACTGTTTTACAGCTACCCACTGTTTCTGACTCTCCAGTTGGAGTGTGAATGAGTACCCGAGGTCAAGAACTGTTCCATTTTTGTGTTCCTGTGACTCTTCATAGTGCTGGGCACTGAATGGGTAGACATTAGTGCTTATTTGTATCTTTCAGTTTTCAAGAATTATTTACTGTTCAGCCCCTCCGGTCTTATTTTACTCTCCAGGCTTTATTTCATATTTAGCTTCCTATGAGAACAGTTTAGGAAATGTATTTCTGGAGATAGAATAGCATTAATTTCTTTTCTCTTGAAGTCATCATATTTTTTATAAACAGATTGTTTTCCATATGTTAAAATTTTAAGCACCAAACACTTAACACTAACATTAATTCAGTGTTATTGGTTTGGGTTTTTTTCCTCATGCCAGTTTCACTACTTTTTTGGGGAATGGAAATCACATAAGATCATTGTGGTGCTATTTAGTCATGAAAAAAATAAACTCTAGGAAACCATATAGTAAACATGTACATTTGTTACATTTTAATTTAGGAGTAACCATTTTTAATTTTTGAAATTTTCTTTTTTTTTTTTTTTTTTAAAGATTTTATTTATCTGGGGCGCCTGGGTGGCTCAGTTGGTTCAGCGACTGCCTTCGCCTCAGGTCATGATCCCGGAGACCCAGGATCGAGTCCCACATTGGACTCCCTGCTCAGTGGGAAGCCTGCTTCTCCCTCTCTCACTCCCCCTGCTTGTGTTCCCTCTCTGGCTGTGTTTCTCTCAGTCAAATAAATAAAATCTTTAAAAAAAAAAAGAAAAAGATAAATTTCTAGAGGTTGAATAATTGGCTAAAAAATATACATATTTCTTAAAGTTATGATTTATCCCAATTGCCATCCAGAAAGTATGAGCCACCTAGGCGCTACCAAGTTTTGAAATTTTCAATATTTATTAATTAAATTATGTATATTCTATTTTAGGTCAAGTGGGCAAAGACACAGTCCTTGCAGAGTGGGAGAAAAATAATGAGCATTGCCTTCAGGATATTGATAAGTTGTCTGAATCAACGGACGATGATGGTGAAGATGATACCAACGATGAAGATAATGATGAAGACAGTAACCCTAGTAAGGATACTCATGCCCCATTAGAATTAATGGCAGAAGTAAGTTTAACTTGCGCATTGTAATTTAAGAAACTTAAAAACATTAAAATTACTAAATAGTGTATAGCCTTGAAGATTTAAAAAATAGTAAAGAGATCCTTGCCCATATACAGATGCTCACCTAGCTACTCATCTCTCTCACTACCTTCATGAGGGTTAGAGGTGAGAGAAGATTCTGGAAGTGACTTACAGTATTCTGGTAAAGGCAGAAGCAGGAATAAAAGAAGTTTTGGCATAAAACTCTTCAAGACTCCTCTAAGGAATGCTTTCTGCATTAACTGGGCACCATGCTATTTTGGGGGAATATTTAGAGATAAATAAGAAAGATAGGTCCTTACCCTTGAGAACTAACAGGTATATATTGTGTATATAGGGCAATTTGTAATGAAATGTGCGCTAACAGAAGTATTTATGAGGTTCTCTGGGGATAGGGAGGAATAAGTGACTAATTGACAATAGAAGTAGGAGAAATGGGATAAAGGAAGGATTTTTAGAAGAAGAGACAAGGAGTCTTAGAATCTTGAAGGAAGAGGGAAGCTTAGGATTCATCTGGTAGAATGGAGAAGGCATTCCTGGCATAGGAAACAATATGTAAACAAAGGCACTGAAGCCTGAAACATCGCATGCAAAATGTGTACACAAAAACATTTACTGGTAATTCTATGGAGGGCAAAACAGTTTTACCCCACTTGTGATGTCATGTTCTAATTAACATTATACAACTTCACATATATTGTATGAACTTTTTTTTGGTTAAGATTTTATTTATTTATTTGACAGAGAGAAACACAGCCAGAGAGGGAACACAAGCAGGGGGAGTGGGAGAGGGAGAAGCAGGCTTCCCGCCGAGCAGGAAGCCCGATGCAGGGCTGGATCGAGGGACTCCAGGATTATGACCTGAGCTGAAGGCAGACGCTTAACCAACTGAGCCACCCAGGTGCCCCTTGTATAAACTTCCTAACAGTACATTTTAACTCCTCCCTTCTTATCCTTTATTTTTTTCATACATTTTACTTCCGTGTATATTATTATAAACCCTATAATACATTGTTATTATTTTTATTTTTAGTGGCCAATATTTATAAAAAGTTTTTTTTGACTGTAAAGTATCTTTTTTTCGGGACACATTCCTGGTGTTCTCCATAGCTTTCTGTTGATCTGAATTTTCGCCTGATATTTTCCTTTTGCCTGAAAAACTTGCTATAGTATTTTTTTATAATACCATTCTGCCAGCAGTGAATATTCTTAGCTTTTGTTTGTCTGAAAAAGTCTTAATTTTATCTTTATTTTTAAAGGATGCATGAGCTAGAGATTTGTAGGTTGCCAGGTATTTTTCAGTACAGATAGTTCCTGACTTATAATGGCTCAACTTAGAATTTTTTTACTTTCCACTTATGTGAAAATGATATGAATTCAGCAGAACTTTTTTTTAAAAGATTTATTTATTTGATAGAGAGAGAGATCACAAATAGGCAGGGAGGAAGGCAGAGAGAGACGAGGAAGCAGGCTCCCTGCTGAGCAGAGAGCCTGATGCAGGCCTGGATCCCAGAACCCTGAGATCATGACCTCAGCCGAAGGCAGAGGCTTAACCCACTGAGCCATCCAGGTGTCCTCAGCAGAACTTTTAATTTTGAATTTTTATTTCTTCCTTGGCTAGTGGTGTGTGGTATGATTACTCTCTCATGAGGCTGGGCAGCTGCAACCTCCTGCCAGCCAAGCCATCATGTGGATAAACGACTGATACACTTACAACCATTATATTTTTCACTTTTAGTACAGTATTCAGTAAATTACATGAGATATTCAATACTTTAGTATAAAATAGGTTTTGTTGGATGATTTTTGCCCTCCAGTAAGCTAATGTAAGTGTTCTGAGCATGTTTAAGATAGGCTAGGCTAAGCTATGATGTTTGATAAGTTAGGCGTATTAAATGCATTTTCAATTTATTTCAACTTATGATGCTTTTATTGGGGTATAACCCCATCATAAATTGAGGAAGATCTGTACTTTGAAAGGTTATTTCATTGTCAGATAGTTTGCATCTTGTTTCAAGATGTCTGCTATGACTACTTTTGCCCATCTATATGTGTCTTCTCTGACTTCCAAGTTTTTTTCTTTTGTATTGTTATTTTTAGCAACTTGATTATGATGTACCTTGACATGGTATTCTTCATGTTGCTTCTGTTCATTGAGATTCTTGGATCAATGAATTTATAGTTTATACCAGATTTGGAAAATGTTCAGTTATTAAGTCTTTTTTTTTTTTAAGGATTTTATTTATTTTGACAGAGAGAAACACAGCCAGAGAGGGAACACAAGTAGGGGCAGTGAGAGAGGGAGAAGCAGGCTTCCTGCCGAGCAGGAAGCTCGATGTGGGACTCGATCCCAGGTCTCCGGGATCATGACCTGAGCTGAAGGCAGTTGCTTAACCAAGTGAGCCACCCAGGTGCCCCTAGTTATTAAGTCTTCAAATAATTTTTTTTGACCTCTGTTCTCCCTTTCTTTTTCTGGCATATAAGTTACACGGGTGTTAGACCACCCAATGTTGCCCCAGAGGTCACTGATGTTCCTTTTTTGTTTGTTTTCTCTATGTATTTCATTTTAGAAATTCCTATAATTCTGTCTTCAAGTTCTGATCTTTTCTTTGTAGTTATAATCTGCCATTAATCCTATCTTCCCTCCCTTTTTCCCTCCTCTCTTTTTCTCTCCCCATGTGTGTGTAAAATTGCATGTATTTTATCATCTCTTCAAGTTTTATGTAAATATGTTTATATATGTTCTTTCATCATGTTCATATATTACTTTTGAGCATATGACATATTTATAATGACATTTTATAAGACATATTTATAATGACATATTTTAACATGCTTATCCGCTGTGCTATCATTTTTGTAATTTTTTAATCCTGGGTCAGTTTCTCCAGTGAATGGGTCATATTTTTCTGCATCTTTGCATGCCTGGTAATTTTTTACTGAATCCTAGACATTACAAATTGTATGCTCTTTGATGTAAGTTTTGTTGTTTTTCTTTAAGTATTTTTGAATTTCGATTGGGACATAGTTGAGTTTCTTGGATGTAGGTTTCTTTTAGAGTCTTGCTTTTTAAGCTGTTGGGAGGGTCCAGGGCAGCCTGTACATTATAGGGAGACTGCTAAGACAATGCCCTAATGAGGACTCTTCCCATTGCTCTGTGTATTAAAAGGACCTTCCATTCTGGCTGGAGAAAACATGACCTATGTTCAGCCCTGTATAAGAGCTAGTGATTGTTCTACTTGCTTATTCCCATGATTCTTTTTCTAGCATCATATATTTTCTTCATGCTCATATGCAGATGAATTCCAGCCAAAGACTCAAAAAGACACCTCTGCAGATTGCTGGAGCTGCTTGTAAATATAATATTGGCCTCTCTGAATTTCAGACTGTCTTATTTCAACTCAGATCACTGGTGTCTGGATGCTCCCTGCCTGTGCTTGTACCTGAAGACAGCCCCCAGCTATAAACTGAGGCAATCATAGGACCCATCTGTTTCCCTTCTCTCAGATCAATCTCCTATGACACCTGCTGTCAATTACTGAAAACTCTTGTTTCATTTATTCCGTACAATTTTCTGGTTGTTTTAGGAAGGAGAGTAAATCTGGTTTCTGTTAACTTCATCATGGCTAGAAGCTTCACTTAGAGTTTTAGCATAAAGAAAATACTAATGTGCTGGGATTTTTTTTAATAAAGATTTTATTTATTTATTTGACAGAGGGAGAGCAGGAGCACATAAACAAGGGAACAGCAGAGGGAGAGGGAGAAGCAGGAGGGTTCCTTTCTCTCCATACACCTGCTGTTTCTTGTGTTTTTTTTACTTTATCATTCCAACAGGTATAAGGTAATATCTTATTGTAGTTTTGATTTGCAGTTTGCATCATCAGGGGATGATGAGTGATACTGAGCATCTTTCATGTGTCTCTTGGTCATCTAAAGATCTTGGGAGAAATGTCTGTTCATGTCCTGCCATTTTTAATTGGATTATTTTGTTTTGGGGTATTGAGTTGTATAAGTCCTTTATAGATTTTGGATACTAATCCTACAAATACTAATCAGATTTGTCATTTGCAAATCTCTTCTTCCATTCAGTAGGTTACCTTTTATTTTGTTGATTGCTTTCTTTGCTATGCAGAAGCTTTTTATTTTAATATGGTCCCAGTAGTTTAGTATTGCTTTTGTTTCTCTTTCCTCAAGAGACATATCTATATCTAGAAAAATATTGCTATGGCTAATGTCAGAGACATTATTGATTGTGTTCTCTTCTAGGATTTTATGGTTTCAGGCCTCATATTTAGGTCTTAATCCATTTTGAGTTTATTTTTGTGTATCATTAAGAAAGTGGTCCAGTTTCGTTATTTTGCATATATCTGACCAGTTTTCTCAATACCATTTGTTAAAGACTGTCTTTTTCCCATTGGATATTCTTTCCTGCTTTGTTGAAGATTAATTGACCATATAATTGTGGGTTTAGTTCCTGGCTTTCTATTCTGTTCTGTTAAACTGTGTCTTATTTTTGTGCCAGTACCATACTATTTTAATTTCTATAGCTTTGTAATATAATTTGAAGTCTGGAATTGTTTTGCTTTGCTTTTCTTTTTCAAGATTGTTTTGGCTATTTGGGGTCTTTTGTGCTTCCATACAATTTTTAGGATTGTTTGTTCTAGTTCTTTGAAAAGTGTTGATATTTAATGCAATAGAGATCGCATTAAATGTGTAGAATGCTTTGGGTAGTATGGACATTTTAACAGTAATTGCTTCCAATCCATGAGCATGGAATGTCTTTCTACTTCTTTGCATTGTCTTCAATTTCTTTCGTCAGTGTTTTACAGTTTTCAGAGTATATGTCACTTCTTTGGTTAGGTTTATTCCTAGTATCTTACTATTTTTGGTATAATTATAAATGAGATTGTTTTCTTAATTTCTATTTCTGTTGCCTCATTGTTAGTGTATAGAAGTGCAACAGATTTCTGCATGCTGGTTTTGGATCCTGTGACTATCTATGTTCATCAGAAATATTGGCCTGCCGTTCTCTTTTTCTTGTGGTGTCTTTATCTGGTTTTGGTATCAGAATAATGCTGGCTTTCTGGAGTGAATTTGAAAGTTTTCCTTCTTCTTGTACTTTTTAGCGTAGTTTGAGAAGAACAGGTGTTAACTCTCAATGTTTAGTAGAATTAGCCTGCAAAGCCTCTCATCTTGGACTTTTGTTGTTGGGAGTTTTTGATTACTGATTCAATTTTATTGCTGGTACTCAGTCTGTTCAGGTTATCTGTTTCTTCCTGCTTCAGTTTTGGTAGGTTATATGTTTCCAGGAATTTATCCATTTCTTCTTGGTTATCTGATTTGTTGACATAAAATGTTTCATAACATTCTCTTACAATACTTTGTATTTCTGTGGTGTTGGTTATTTGTCTTCGTCGTTTCCGATTTGTTTATTTGAGTCCTCTCTCTCTTTATGAGTCTGGTTAGAGGTTTATCAATTTTGTTCTATTTTTTTTTTTTTTTAGTTTCTTTATCATTTGTTCTCAATATTTATCATTTCCTTCTGCTTTGGGGTTTTGTTTGTTGTTCTTTTTCTAGCTCACTTAGGTGTAAGGTTAGTTTGTGAGTTTTTGTGCTTAGTTTTGTGTTAGTTTTTGAGATTTTTCTTGCATCTTGAGGTAGGCCTGTATAACTATAAACTTGCTTCTTAGAACTGCTTCTGCTGCATCCCGAAGGTTCTGGATTGTGTTTTCATTCTTCATCAGAGATATTGGCCTGCAGTTCTCTTTTTTTTTTGTGGTGTCTTTATCTGGTTTTGGTATCAGATGTACTGTTTCCATGTACTTTTTGGTTTCTTCTTTGATTTCTTGGTTGACCCATTCATTATTTAACAGCATGTTGTTTAACCTCCATGTATTTGTGAATTTTCCAGATTTTTTCTTATGGTTGATTTCTAGTTTCATAGTGTTGTGGTCAGAAAAGATGCATGGTATGATTTTGATCTTTTTGAATTTGTTAAAGCTTGCTTTTGGCATAATATGTGGTCGATTCTGGAGAATATTCCATGTGTACTTGAAAAGAATGTGCAATCTGCTGTTTAAGGATGGAATGTTGTAAATATATCTATTAAATCCATCTGGCCCAGTGTGTCTTTCAAAGCCACTGTTTTCTTGTTGATTTTCTGTTTGGAAGATCTGTACATCGATGTAAGTGGGGTGTTAAAGTCTTCTACTATATTGTATTAGTGTTGATTAGTTTCTTTATGTTTGTTATTAACTGTTTTATGTATTTGGGTACTCCATGTTGGATGCATAAGCATTTACAATTGTTACATCTTGTTGTTGGATTGTCCTCTTTTTATTATATAGTTTGTTCAATGAAGTCTAGTTATCCAGTATAAGTATTGCTACCCCAGCTTTGTTTATTTTTTGACATCCATTTGCATGATAAATCTTTCTCCATCTCCTCACTTTCAACCTGCAGGTAACTTTAGGTCTGAAATGAGTCTCTTGTAGGAAGCATATAGTTGGGTTTGTTTTTTTATCCATTCTGTCTTTGGAATGTGTCTTTATCCACTGTGTCTTTTGATTGGAGTGTTAAGTCCGTTTACATTCAAAATAATTATTGATGGATATGTATTTATTGCCATTTTGTTATTTGTTTTATAGTTGTTTTTATAGTTTTTGCTGATCCTTGCTCTCTTTATTTGTTCATTGGCTTTCTTTAATGATATACTTGGGTTCCTTTCTCTTTATTCTTTGTCTATCTATTAGTAATTTTTGATTTATGGTAACTATTAGATTTATATATAACATCTTCTGAATATAGTACTCTACATTAAGTTGCTGGCCACTAAAGTTTGAATCCATATTTACTCCTCTCCTCACCAGGTTTTAGGTGTATGATGTCATATTTTATATCCTTTCATTTTGTGAATCTCTTGACTGATTTTTTTTTACGGAAATATTTAGTTTTACTGCTTCTGTGTTTCCTTCTTTTCATACTCTCACTTTTGGTCTTTCCACTCAATGAATCCCCTCTAATATTTCTTGTAAGGCTGATTTAGTGGTCACGAACTCCTTTCATTTTTGTTTGTCTTAGAAACTCTTTATCTTTCATTCTGTTCTGCGTGATACCCTTGCTGGATAAAGTATTCTTCACAGAAAGTTTTCCCCCATTCAGCACGTTGAATATATCATGCCACTTTCTTCTGGCCTCTAAAAATTTCTGCTGAAAAATCCATGGAGAGCCTTATACGGTTACACTTATGTAACTATCTTCTTTTCTCTTGCTGCTTAAAAAAAACTTTGTATCACTACTTTTTGCCATTTTGCTTACTATGCATCTTGGTGTGGATATCCTTTGGTTGATTTTGATGGGGGAGGTCTCTGTGCCTGCTGGGTCTAGGTATCTGTTTTCTTCTCCAGATTAGGGAAATTTTCAGCTATGATTTCTTGAAATAAATTTTCTACCCTCCTTTCTCCCTCTTCTTCTGGGATCCCTATAATGTGAATGTTATTATGCTTGATGGAGTCACGGATTTCCCTAAGTCTGTTCTCATTTTATATAATTCTTTTTTTCTCTCATCTGTTCAGCTTGATTACTTTGCATTACTCTGTCTTCTGGTTCATTCGTTTGTTCCTCTGCTTAGTCCAGCATGCTATTTATTCCATCAAGTGTATTATTAATTTTATTTATTGTGTTCTTTATCTCTGCTTGGTTCTTTATTATCTCTGTGTTAAGGGTATCACTGATGTCTTCCACTCTTTTCTCAAGTCCAGTGAGTATCTTTATGATCATTACATTAAATTCTCTTGTAGGCATATTACTTACATCTGTTTCACTGAGGTCTCTTCCTGTGATTTTCTCCTGTTCTTTCATTTGTGACATATTCCTTTGTCTCCTCATTTTGCCTAACTCTCTGTGTGTGTTTCGCTGTGTTAGGAAAGTCAGCCAGGGTCTCTTGCTCTTGAAAGTAATGGAGAGGATGTACACTTTTAACTAGGTGGCACTGGTGGTCCTCCATGGGGGATGCACAACCACCGTGGATATAGAGCTGGCTGGCTGCTCTGCAAAGCACACGTGGGCTGGGGGCACTATTTTAACAAGGGTGCACATGTCCTTCATGAGAGGTCAGCAGAGGCAGTGTTGGCAAGTTTTGGGGTGGAGGGGGGTTCTGGGGAAGGTGATCTGCAGCACCGGGCCTAAGTCAGGCCTGACTGTAAGGAGTGTGGTGTGGTGTAAGCAAGTTGGACAGAGAATGCCACTGCTGTGCTGGTTCCACAGGTGGTTGTGTGTTCATGAAGTGAGGGTAGGGGTGGGGGGGATGGAGCCTGCCAACTCCTTTGTTCCTGGAGAAGTTCCTCTGCAAACTCTGAGCTCTGTAACTAACTCTCCCTCTGATAAGCCCCAGGAGCCTTTCAAACTACTCTTTTCCAAGCTGTATCTCTGCAGGCTCTTGGTTCTGCTGTCTCTTTAATGGTAGGGGCTCAGCTTCCTCCTGCCTTCTGGGCTCTCCCAGAGCCAAGCCTGCAGACTTTTAAAGTTCCAGGCTCTAAGTCCCAGTGATTGTAAGCACTTACAGTATTCCACCCCTCTGAATTTCAAAGCCAAATGCTATGGGGATTTCTCTTCCCCTTGCAGGCTCCCCCATGTCTATTTCTCACCCCTCTTCATGCCCATGGGTCCCTTGGCTACCTTCCTCCAGTGTTCAGATCCATGGAGTTTAAGTTCCCACCAAGTCCTTGCCCTTCCTATCCTGGTCGATGTGGCCTCCTCTAAATCTCATTGTGGAGTTTGTTTGGCCAGTCTTTGGGTCATTATCTATGTTGTTGGCAGTGATGAGTGTTATCTAGTTGTATCAGTGAGATGTAGTGTGTTTAGGGTCCTCCTACTCTGCCATCTTCCCTGAAAGTCCCAACTCTTTATTTTGAATGTGACAAATAATTCAAACCAATTTTTTTAAACCTGTCTTCTCACTTAACTTTAGCTTGACTTTGAAGTCTTAAGCAATTCTCATGAGTCTTTGGCCAAATACCCATTGCATGAATTTAATTTCACTGTGTTTTGAACTGTTAAAGGGAAATATGTATATTTTTGTTAACACAACAGCAACAATATAGGTCAGTGCAAAGAACACTTTGAAATTAATTCCACTTTCCTTGTCATTCTCTGAGGCTAGTACTATTAATATAATATTTCATTAAATAGACTAGATCTTTGCTGATATTTTCTTATTTCGTTAGGTGTAATAGCCATGGTGTCATTGGGTTTTAAACTTAAAGTGAAATGAGATGATATCTATAAAAGGCTTTGAAATAATCTAGGCAAAATAATAATAATAAATAATAATCTAGGCAGAGTGGGGAAAAGAGTATGTGGTGATATTGATAAAATCAGATTGACAAAATATTAATTTTTGAAGGTGAGAATTGGGGCCATGTTCTTCTTTTACTATTTTTTCTACTTCTGTGAATTTTTAAATTTTTCATAAAGATTTAAAAACATAAACAATACCTGTATATTATACTGGTCCCATTATCTCACTATGATCAATTAACCTACATGTTGAAAACAAAAATAACTACAATAACAAATTAAAACTGCTTAAAATTAAAAGGTATTCTTCCAGATGAATTAAATTAAAAATGAAAATCAAAACTAAACACACAAACTATTTAGAAAATAGTCCAAACACCTAGATGGCGCAGTCTAAGCATCTGCCTTCCATTCAGGTCATGATCCCAGAGTCCTGGGATTCAGCCTGGCATCAGGCTCCCTGCTCAGTGGGAGGCCTGCTTCTCCCTCTCTCACTGCCCCTGCTTGTGTTCCCTCTATAGCTTTGTTTTTCTCTAATAAATAAATAAATAAATAAATAAATAAAATCTTTTCATAAATAAATAAAGGAAGAATGACAACAAATGAACTAAATATTAATATGAGCCTATAAAAAGAACAAAATAAACATAATGTAAATAAGAAAAATAAATTAAAAAATTTGAAGTAAAAACCAAATTATATATCTGTTTAAGAGCAGGATATTTGAGGAGTGCCTGGGTGGCCCAGTTGGTTGACTACCTTCGGCTCTGGTCATGATCCATCAAGCCCCACATTGGGTTCCCTGCTCGGCAGGAAGCCTGCTTCTCCTCTTAATCCCCCTGCTTGTGTTCCCCCTCTAGCTGTGTTTCTCTCTGTCAAATAAATAAAATCTTAAAAAAAAAAAAAAAAGAGAGCAGGATATTTGAAAAAAGTAACATAGATAAACCACGAGATATCATAATTAAATTGGAAGGAAACCTCAAATAGTAAAAATGGACAGATCTTAACCTTAGACAAAAAGAAATTTTTAAAATATAAAAGAATTCTATTTAGGGAGTTTAATGTAGCATTTATTAATATGGCAATAAGTGGGGATTGTGGTGAAAGTAATGGCTTATAGAAAAATCTTCAGAGAACTCTGTTTACATTAGAAAAATGTAAATAATCTATTACTCAAGGAAGAAACCGGGAAAACTGGTAGAGAACTTCTTAAAATTGTGCTTGGGGCTATGTGTCACATGTCTGGAAATGTGTGGGAAGTGTCTCTTCTCCTATTTCATACTCTTGCCTTTGCCCAGTAAGCCTAGTCTACCTGCCTGTGTTCAGAATATATCTCGCACAAGCAACAACAGTCATCCAAGTATAGGGTTATTTTTTTAATGGAAGCAGTCTAATAAGTTAGACTAGATTAGTAAACTATAGCCCAAGTAAAAAGAATATAAGAATATTTAATTTTATGAGGAAAAATTATCATGATATATGGTTTATTTTTAAGTCACTGAAATAATCCTAGTTTCTGTAAATATTGTCACGTAACCGTGGATGAAGTTTACAAATAAAAGTTGTATCTAAACCAAAGGGATACTTAAGTGATTACTGTCTTTACTATCTCTACCAGTTGAATCAACCTATGTACTCTCAAATTGTTAAGTCGTGTGTGTTTAGTATGGCTGCAGCAACATGGAGGTATCGGACTTGTTCTCTGTAGCCTGGCCATGGGTAGTCCTTAAATATTCTAGACTGATTGATTGTTTATAGATTCAGTCCTGAAAAAAAGTGTAAATCTTAAAAGCCAAATAGTTCGTCATTAATGGAATATTTTTAAGGAGCTTATAATTGACATTTAAATTCTCTCTGAAAGTACTTATCTGAAGAATTTCTTAATGTTTTCTAGTTCTTGAGAGCAGAAATGGGCCAAGACTACCATTTGGCAAAAAAATTATGTCAGATGAGTAAGTACAAAATGCTTTTCTGTTTTCTAAATTTTTTTTTGTTTCTAAATGCATTCCATAATATCTAAGATGATCTGATTCTTGCAGCCTAGAGAATTCCCTGACAGTGTCTCAGTGATTCCTTATTAATAAGTTAAGTTGGTATAAAGACCAATTCAGACTTCTAGAATAACTCTGAGTGAAATAGGTAACAAAAACTAATCATCACTGGAAAATAAGTCAAAATCTTTGCCTTCATGATAATGGCTTAGTAACTTTATGTATGCCTTTAGTTTCAAAGAAATGTCAGGGAGTACAGCAAACCTTACTTATGCATTTATTTCACAAATATTTGAGTTCCTACATGTGCCAGGCACTGGAAATACAGCAGTCAATAAGACAGATAATCCCATGTTTATATCTAGTATGCAGCAGATAATAAATTCATATATAATTAGCATGTCATAAATGAGACACCCCATGGAAAAAAATAAAGTAGGGAAGAAAGAATAGAAAGTACTAGAAAGAGGCAAAGGAGTTTTGAATAGGATGGTCTGGGATACTCATAACAAATGTGTCAGGATGTGAGTGTGCCTGAGGAGGACCAGCAATGAGGGCAATGTAACCAGTGTAGAATATGCAAGGGGAGGTGTGACAGGAGAGGTCAGAGAGGTTATGATTTGGGGGTGCTGTAAATTGTATAATACCTTTTCACAGTTTAAGGACTTTGGCTTTTTCTCCGAACAAGTTGGGAGATCATTGGACACGTTTGAATAGAGGGATGATCTACTCTACCTTATTTTTACTTCTTTCTTTGGTTTTTAGTGATTTGACTGATGTATCTTACATTCAGCTCTTGTTTTACCATTTCTTTTTATTTCTCTACTTCACTATGGAATTTTTCTATTGGCCTACCTGTTTTTGAGTTAACCTGTCCTATATTCTTCTGTGTTCAATCTGTTGTTTATCTGGTGGTTGCCGGTTAACCATCTGCCTTTGGCTCAGGTCATGAGTTCCAGGTCCTGGGATGGAGCCCCGTGTCAAGCTTCCTGCTCAGCGGGGAGCGGGGAGCCTGCTTCTCCCTCCCTCTCCATGTGTCTGCTGCTCAGCCTAGTTGTGTTCTCTCTCTCTCAAATAAATAAAAATCTTTAAAAAAAAAAACTTACCCAGTGAGTTCGTAATTTCAATTTATTTTCCAATTTTAAAAGTCCACTTAATGACTTTGATTCTATGTCTTTTGAAAAACTATCTTACCCATTTTTCTATAATACATTAGTCATAATTATTTTAAAAGAGAAAATGGCAACTCTGCAACTAAATTTTATTGATAATAGGACTAAAAATATTAACTAATGTTAGACCTAAGTCTAATTAACTAGCATTAGTCCTTGAGTGAAAATGTAGAAGAGGGACTGTAAGGATCTACTCTCACTTGCCTCATACAGACTCCACTATGGATGCAATACTTCTTAAATCATGGTTTAATTTTTAAAAGGGCTTTCTTGAATGCTTTAACACTACTTATTTTTTTATCCAAAATAATTTTTTAAAGATTCTATTTATTTATTTGAGAGAGAGAGATCACAAATAGGCAGGGAGGCAGGCAGAGAAAGAGAGGGGAAGCAGGCTCCCTGCTGAGCAGAGAGAGCCCAATGTGGGACTTGATCCCAGGACCCTGAGATCATAACCTGAGCCGAAAGGCAGAGGCTTAACCCTCTGAGCCACCCAGGCACCCCTATCCAAAATAATTTGCCTTGTGTGACCCTTTCAAGCACTTTGACCTTTAGAGTCATCAAATAAACATTCCTATTAAAACTATGTTGGGGTGGTACACAAACATAAAATTTCTGATCAGAAGGAATCCTTCAAGAGAATCGTGTCCAGTTGTCTATTTTTATAAATAACGAAGCAGAAGCAGAGAGAAGATAAGCAGCTTGCTCAGTACTCTTCAGGGAGCTAGTGGCACAGCCAGAACTGGAACTCGAGCTGTGGCCTCCTATAGCATCTTTTCTCCCTGAGCAATCCAGTAGGACTGAGTCCATAGCTTTCCCTCTCAGTTCTCAGAGTCTCTTGTGGAGCCTAATGATGGAAAAATTTATATATATTTCCATATCCAGCAATCATTTTAGAAAGCCTCTGGCTGAAGCTTACAAAATATATATCCTGATATCACCACATCTATCGGTCAGTTTTGGTTGTTAGCCCTGCAGTATGCTACATAAACAGTAGGTGCTCAATAAAATGCTTATTGACCTGACTCAAACTAGTGAGCACACATTAAGTGCCAGGTCAGTTGGGATGAAAAAGTTCAAGCTGTTCTTTCCTAATGGGGTTATGTCCCTGTAAAACATGTTTCCTCCCTCCCTCCCTCCTCCCCTTCCTTCTTTCCTTCCTTCCAACAACTACATATCAAGCACCAGCTCAGACATTATGCTGGGAGCTGGAGAGAAAGTAGGAATCATAGCACACCTGCTCCAAACCATTTTGGGATTGACATTAACTATGGTTTGGTTTGGTTTTTTACCCCTACTGGCTCATCCAGAAATACTTGTCACTCTTTTCTGTCAGTGTGAAATAGCAGTGCCTCAGACTAAGGATCAGACTACAGGAAAGGAGGTGTGGAGAGCCCTAAGACAGGCCCCATAATCCAGGGAGCCAGTTGGATAGGAATGCTGCTCCCAAGAAGAAAGGGGTGGTGACTAGAAACTTGGGCAGAGAGGCCCAGAGATGGGAGTGGGAGCTGGATGCATGCAAAATAGGATTGGTTACTCCTGAGGCTGATTCTGGCCAACAGCATGAAATTAGGGAGACCCAGGATTAGCAATGTCAAACAAGTTCAAGAAAGAATAGAGAGTTGGGGGCATCTGGGTGGCTCAGTCGTTAAACGTCTGCCTTCAGCTCAGGTCATGGTCCCATGGTCCTGGAATCAAGCCCCACATTGGGCTCCCTGCTCGGCAGGAAGCCTACTTTTCCCTCTCCCTCTGCCTCCTTCTCCTCCTGTGCACTCTTTCTTTCTGTCAAATAAATAAAATCTTAAAAAAAAAAAAAGAAAGAAAGAGAGAAAACAGAGGGTTGGAGACACTCTGCCTCAGGAAGAAAGTGCTAGTTTGATACCCATAGGAAACACTTGGCTGAGGACTGCCCAAAATTCCTCTCTATATTCAGAACAACAGACAAAATTTTTTTCATCTAGGATAGACCCAAAAATATTTTATATGTAAGTGCTTACAGTATATTGTTTTGTCTTCTTTTTCTATCTTCTAGTTCTTCTATAGAACATTTCCCCCATTTCTCTCTATATATTTGTATATTTATGTGTGTGTAAACAGATTATTTACATATTTATGTATTTATATATGTATCTATTGAGCACCTACTAATGGAGCTTTCTTGAATACCTTGTTTAATTCTTTTTCTTTTTTTTTTTTTTAAGATTTCATCTATTTGACAGAGAAACACAGCAAGAAAGGGAACACAAGCAGGGCGAGTGAGAGAGGGAGAAGCAGGCTTCCCACTGAGCAGGTTAGCCTGATGCAGGGCTTGATCCCAGGGCCCTACAATTATATCCTGAGCCAGAGGCAGATGCTTAATGACTGAGCCACCCAGGCGCCCACCTTGTTTAATTCTTAAAATAGTTCCATGAGGCAGATATCTGTGAAACCCACTTTACAGATGAGGAAACTGAGTCTTAGCAAGGTGTACTAATTCACCAAAGTCACATAACTACTAAGAGGTAGAGGGAGGATTGGAGGTCTGGCTTGAAGGCCCGTGATATCCTGCCATATTTCCATTTCCTCATTTGGTTAATAAACTTATATTTCTGGTAAAGGAGGGAGAGATTTGGAAAAGGGGTACTTTTTAGGGTCAGTCAGGCTTAAAATGACTCCTAATATATTTTCTTTGTATATAAGGCAATTGATTCGTATAAAATAATGCATCCTTGTCCCTCCTGAAATGTTTTATAAACTTATTTTCTGAATAAAGCCACTGGTTGCTAGTAGGTTTCCTTGCTGTCCAATCACAGGTAAAATCATTTCTATCTCCACTGGGCTTCAGAGCTTCCTTCCTGGCATTCCATGTGCCTATGGTTTCTTTTCTTTGTTCTGATTTTTAAAAAGAAAAAATTGTATTGGGTTCCCCTAAGAAATTTTGTCAGTGAAGGCTTGAATTTTATCTTTATTTTTCCACACACAATTTTTGTATGTGCCCATATTTCCTCAGCCATTTTCCTGCTCTGTCATGCAAAACTGATAGCTATATGCCATTTCTTGCAGGCATTGGCGGCATCCTGAAAAAGTGGTTTTTTATTTATTTATTTATTTACTTTTAAAAGATTTTATTTATTTGACAGAGAGAAACACAGCCAGAAAGGGAACACAAGCAGGGGGAGTGAGAGAGGGAGAAGCAGGCTTCCTGCTGAGCAGGGAGCCCGATGTGGGACTCGATCCCGGGTCTCCAGGATCATGACCTGAGCCGAAGGCAGTTGCTTAACCAACTGAGCCACCGAGGCGTCCCAAAAAAGTGGTTTTTAAATTAGACTGAAAGTCAAGAGTCCTAAATACTTTTCTTAGTTCAGCTCATGATTGACTATGAGATTTTGTGCCAGTCAATCTTTGTTTATTGGTCTCTTTACCTGTAAGAAAGGAACCTGAAGCTCACTCACCTCAGGGCACAACAGTGCTGCTTAAAGGCAGCCCAGCATTTTACACACACACACACACACACACACACACACACACACACACGCACGCACGCGTGCACGTACGTGCATTTAGGCCTGGAAGACCTACTTCATCAATTATAATTGTAAGTATATAAAATAATGGCCTCAAAACCAAAATGTTTGTTGTCACTGGCATATACAGATAAGTGTATCTTCAGAAAGGATACTTAAAGTCTTTCTTTCTTTATCTCTGTCTCTCTTTCTTTCTTTTGTTCTTTCTGATTTTATTTATCCATTTGTCAAAGAAAGAGCACAAGCAGGGGGGAGCAGCAGCCAAAGGGAGAAGCAGGCTTCCTGCTGATCAAGGACCACCCCCCCACCCCACCCCACCCCCGCCAATGTGGGACTTGATCCCAGGACCCTGGGATCATGACCTGAGCTGCAGGCAGATGTTTAACTGACTGAGACACCCAGGCATCCCATCTTTTTTTCTTTTTTGAATAAAATAAATCACTTTTTCCTATTAACCTAGAGTATAACTTTATCTGTGCATAAAAGGACTGCTTTCTACTATTCACTCCATTTTTTAATGTTTTGAGGGCTCCAGCTCTGTGTCAGGCACTCTCCTAGGCATGCCACAGTGAACAAGACCAAATTTCTGTCTACCCTAGAATAGCCTCCAGTCTGAGGGACTTAGAGCCCTATGGACAGCAGAATCCCCCAGCTCCTGCCCCAGCTCTTTAGCCAGAATGAAACATCCACTCAGTGCTTAGGAAGGAGCCAAGTCTTTCTCTAGGTCCAAAACCATTTGGGAAAACTAATGATAATAAGTAGTAATTGGATACTCTTGTGCACCAAGGACTGGACTAAGTACTTTATCTACATTATCTCATTGATTCATCAAAAAGCCTCACATGGCCAATAATGTTGTTACAGATAAGGAAACAGATACAGAGATAGTATATCTTCCCAAGGAGAACCATCTAGAAGAACCAGGATTCACATCTGACAGTGTTTCTTTGGGGCCCATGCTCAGGTTGGGAACAACTCCCAGGACACTAACTGAATGTGCTAGAGGCCTTTCTTACCCTTTTACAAACCCAACTAGCCTGTGAAAGAGTAAGGAGAATTTTTTATTCATCATCTAGAATACATATTTCTGGGCTAAGTTTCAAAGCAGGTACCTTTCCCTAACTTTGAAAATTGACATTTGCCAATGGTTTTTGTTAAACCATAAGAGTAGCTGAATTCCATACTCCAATCCTAATTCTAACATGAAATTTTCTAAACTATATTTAAGATTTCTTTTTTAAAAAAAGATTTTATTTATTTGAGAGAGAGAGAGAGCGAGCACAGGTAGGCAGAGAGGCGGGGGGGGGGGGGGCGGAGGGAGCAGGCTCCCCGCCAAGCAGAGAGCCTGATGCAGAGCTCTATCCCAGGACCCTGAGATCATGACCTGAGCTGAAGACAGAGGCTTTAACCCATTGAGCCACCCAGGCACCCCTGTTTAAAATTTCTTATTAAGTGTTCCATCAAAAAGGATTCCATGGGAATAATAAGCTGGGGAAACCACATTCTCCACTCTATAAGATTCATAGTAGTTATGAGCATATTAATGGTTCTGTAAAATCCTGCAGTTGTTCCTACTGTAAACTTTCCTTGATTAACCTCATTTGACCTAGTTTCCAAAATATGTATTAACATCTTAAGAAGCTAGTATCTCAAGGGGCAAGCTGGAGAAACTCCACAAAGAGGCTCGGAGCAAGATTTAGACTGCTAATGATAAGCATATTTTAGTCCAACTTAAAATGAATTAAAAGATACTTTTATTAGAAACCTTAAAAGATGCTGAAATACCTATAGGATCCTTAAAAGCAGCTTCTGAGCAGGGGCACGATCATGCTAACCTAGATTAATGATAAATTGTTATGTATGTATATTAAGACAGACAGATACTGGTTTGGTGTGTCAAACGAAAGCCACATGGGATGATGTCCTAGGAGCACCAGAGCCTAGTTGAACCATCCACATTTGTCTTACTCTTAGCCAAGTGAATGGCTTGATGTTTCAGTGCCCCCTGGGGGCCATTAAGATATTACATGGGAGTTGCAACATTAAATGGATAAAGAATTAAATATTCCTCAAGGCACATAGTCTTCTCATTAGTGAAGCCTCCACATTTTGCTGGATATGTCCCTTGTTTGGTTATAGTCAAAAAACACTGAGGCCTCAAAGCTTGTGAAGAAAGCCTCATAGTGATGGAGATCGTATTCTTTAGACAGGAGGTAGAAAATATAGTGAGAATTCTTTCTCTTAAAATGCATCTATGATAAGTAGAGCATTTTCTCTATTTGCACTTAGGTATTCCTGTGGAATAATAGTTGATATTTATTGCTTCGTTTATGTTCACTTACTCTGATTGACTGCTCCAGTCATTCTGAGGAGTTTGTTTGCTGAAACACTTTAAAGATTAGTAACAAACATTCTGTTGTCTATTTTCAGTCCTAATCTATGAACCAGAAAATCCTGAGGCCAAAGAGTTTTTCTCACTTATTGAAGAAATGTTGCTGATGGGTAAATTAAAAAATTAAAATTCCTTCTTTCTCAAAGAAACTATGAGCAGTCACTCTTTAAAAACCCATTATCCCAAGGGATTGGTGAAGTACACCCTCAGGAATTGGTTAAGAAAAGGCTTTGAATGGTTTAATGAACCTTTGTAAGTTGTCAAGGTGAATTCCTTTTCTCTGTGGGGTTGTGGGGTAAAACTGCCCAGGAAAAGCAGGCTCCCTGGGCATCAGGCATCGGGCACTGACAGCGTCTTCACAGGGAACAGAACATGCTAATTGCCATACATGTTAGAGGAGCTATCCCAAATTCCAAGGAAAATCAGTACCCTCTAAATTACCCTACATCTCACTCCTATTCTAGTTAATTAAGAATTATGGCAACAATAGTAAAAAAATATATATATATAGACCTGTGTTTTAAATTTACTCTAAATCCATAAACATCTTTCTGCCAGTAAGACTATATTCTTCTTTGTTACCACTGCTTGACCCTACATACAGTCAGCAAAGTTTATGTTAGCCTTCATGTTCCAAAGATAGAAACTTGTTAGTAGAGGAAGAAACAAGGAGAGTTACGATTTTTCAAAGAGTAGAAATATCAAGAACATTTTAAGCAATTCTCTTCCTTTCCATGACAGAGAAATCTCAAAATCTTGAGGAAGATGATGAAGATAGTGAAGAAGACAGTAGCGGTGAGAGTGAAGGAGAAAGCAGCGAGGAGCTAAGTGAAGAAAGCTCTGATGAATGTGAAGACGAGTGATGAAATTTGCTGCTGTTGTTCAGTCTTCATGTATTTTCATTACTGTGTACCATGGATATATAAAGGACAAAGCTGCATTTTAATCTGATTGTTCTTTATTTGTCACACAGTTTGTTGGTTTTTTTGTTTTTTTTTTAAGATTTTATTTATTTGACAGAGAGAAACACAGCCAGAGAGGGAACACAAGCAGGGGAGCAAGAAAGGGAGAAGCAGGCTTCCCGCTGAGCAGGGAGCCCGATGTGGGACTCGATCCTGGGTCTCCGGGATCATGACCTGAGCCGAAGGCAGTCGCCCAACCAACTGAGCCACCCAGGTGCCCTGTCACACAGTTTTTATAGTTTATCCATATTGGTTTGAGCTCTTTCCTAATATTTAGTTTCTTCCTCTATGTGAGTTACTCAGAGAGGAAATTAATAATTGAAAATACTTACAGGGCTCTAACCGTGTGCCAGGTACTGTTCTGCACACATTATTTAATCCATTTGACTTAATACAAAGTTATCATACAGTTCTGGAGGTCAGAAATCCAAAATGAGCCTCACTCAGCCAAAATCAGGGGTCAGCAAGGCTGCTCTCCCTAGAGGCTCAAGGAGACAATCTCTTTCCTTGCTTTTTCCAACTTCTAGAGTTTATGCACAGTCTTTGGCTCACAGCTCCTTCCTGCATCTTCAAAACCAGCAACATCTCACTGAGACCTCCTTACATTGCAGTCTCTCTAATTCTCTTTCCCCAGTATTGTGATTTGTGTTAAATTAACATTTGTTAAGGAGAGCCCTGGGGTAATAATGCTTCCACAAAGACCACAAAGGAAAGTGAAATAGAGAAGTTTATCACAGGTGCAGGGGAGGTACATGGCATGCATCAGAGGGGCCACATAGGGAGGTCAAGATGCAGACAAAGTAGCAGGACCATGGAGCATGGCTCCATGCTCACTGAGGAGTCTGCTTGTCCCTCTCCCTCTGCCCCAACCCTCTGCTCGTGCTCTCCCTGTCTCTCTCTCAAATAAATAAAATCTTAAAAAAAAAAAAATCATGGGGGAGGAGCAGAGAAAGAGAAGCAGACTCACTGCTAAGTGAGGAGCCAGACTAGAGGCTTGACATGGGACTCGATCTCGTGACCCTGAGATCATAACCTGAGCTGAAATCAAGAGTCACATGCTCAGCTGACTGAGTCACCCAGGTGCCCCATCTTCTTCCATTTTTAAAGACACTTATAATTCCACTGGGCACATCTGAATAATCCAGGATATTCTATAATCTTGCCTATTTTAGAGTCAGCTGATTAGCAACTGTAATTCAATCTGTAATCTTAATTGCCCTGTAATTGTCATGTAACCTCACATACTTACAGGTACCAGGGATTAGGACATACACATCTTTGAGAGAGGGGGGACATTATTCTGACTACCACAGGAAGCATTGGGTAAGTATTCATTTTTTGGAATTCATGGTATGGAGCTTGGAAGAAACACTTTGGCTGGAAACAGATGCCTTAATTAGGAGTCATCAGTTTAGACTCTACTAGATAACACATAACAGAAGTATTTCTCTGATTAGAGATAGTAATCAAAGATAAGGAAGTGATGGCTCACAGAGGAAGTATAGTCTGAATAGAAGAGGACTGAAAAGAAAATTATCTTAAATGATAAACAACATTTAAGTGGTAGTCTAAGAAAGGAAAGCGCACAAAGGAGAGAGAACAGCCAGCAGGAAAATCAAGAAAGTGAATTATAGTGGGTGCTATTGGTTTCCCACTCAGCATCTATCCCTCCACGCATCTCTGCTAAGAGAGCCTTGATTCTGTTGAGGTATTCACTGCACGCGCACTCACAGCCATGGGACTCAGGAAAGATATTCTCAGCCAATCAGTACATGGCATTTCTTTGGTGACTGTTACTGTTCCAAAGGAGGACATTGTGACCTACATGGGCCCTATCAGATCAAGGACTTTATTTCATGATTAGGAGGAGAGATTCCTTCATCCCTCTGGTTAAGAACCAGGAAGCATGCTGCCCTACTTACTGCTGGTGGTCATTTTATGACGATGAGGGGACTGAATCTTAGGATGAAGCTGATGCTGTGGATGGTAGAGCAAAAAGAACCTAGATTTCTGGTGATGTTCAGCCACGCAATTAACTGCTCTGGAAGCCCTCCCTCTGTTACATGAGATAGTTTGCTTATTATTTAAACTGGTTCGGATTTTTTTATTTGCGCCAAAAATATCCTAATTGCTAATGAGTACTGCCACAGAAATGCAACAGAACTTCTAGGTCCAGAAAGATGTGCTTGGCCAAACGTTGTAAAGAGGACAAGTAAGATAAAAACTAAACAGGGTATTGGATAGCAATGAAGAGGTAGCTGGTGACATCATAGAGAGCAGTGTCGGTCAAGTGGGTGGGGGAGAGCCATGTTTCAGGGAGTCTGAGTGCCCTGGAGTTGAGGAAAAGGAAAGCGAAGAGTCTGATTATAAAGGAAAAGATGAACTATTGCTGGAAGACACAGGGGAAAAGGAATATAATTTTATTTTATTTATTTGACAGAGAGAAACACAGCCAGAGAGGGAGCACAAGTAGGGGGAGTGAAAGAGGGAGAAGCAGGCCTCCTGCCGAGCAGGAAGCCCGATGTGGGACTCAATCCCAGGTCTCTGGGATCATGACCTGAGCTGAAGGCAGTCTCTTAACCAACCGAGCCACCCAGGTGCCCGAGGAATATAATTTAAATATTTAAGATGAGTAGGTTTAGTAGGAAGGATGATGATTAGGTGTACCGATTAACTATTATGCATTACACACTGTGCTAAGCATTCCATGTGTTAATGTTTTTCATCTCTATAACCTCTGTACCAGGGTGGGCATTATTATCTCCCATTTACATTTGAAGTAACTGAGGCCTAGAGAAATTGAGAGTAACTTTCTCAAGATCACATACCTGGGAATTAGTAGATTCAAATCTAGGGGGTTTTTTGGGGTATGTGTGTGTGTGTGTGTGTGTGTTGGTTTCATAACGGACCATCTGGTCATTTCTTATCCACACTGACTAGGTCTTTGAAAGTGGTGATAGGTACATAAGTATCTAATGTATATAGAGTTTATGTGGCAAATCTTCATCCTCATTCCATTTTCTAGATGACTGCACGTAAACACAGTATATTCCTTTCCGAGGCATTCCCTATTTTCTTTGGCCCAGACAGCTTTGTTGAGCCTGGTGTCAATGAGCACATCTGGAGTTCCCATCTCCTTCGGGGCAAAGTTCCAGATCTCTCTGAGTGACTGAAGAACCTACCTCTTAAAGCCTATCCCATGGGTGGTGAGCTTGTGGACGTTGACGGTGTGTTCTAGCTCACTGGTGACAGAGAGGTCCTTCTCACTGCTCTTTGTGAGAGCCATTTTGCCGGGCCGGGTTGGAAAGGGAGAGTGCAAGGTATTCTAAACCCAGGTTATATTAATCCAAGGCTGCCCTACCCTTCATGCCTGTGCCTTCCTCCCTAAAAGGTCTGTAGGGAGAAAGAGTTTGAAGAAAGGGAGACAATTCGTGAAGTAAAGTCTATCTAATACCTCAGAAAATGCGTGTAACATAACCTTAGTGTGTCATGGGTGGTTCCATTTGGACCAGTGCCCTAGCAGTCCGAGCATGGACTCACACACACCTCTCCATTTTCTCCAGCATTGGTCCTTGTAAAGCCTTCAGATATCCTACAGTTCTTTATATATTAAACAAGGTGACAGCCTGCATTCCTTTTTACCGAAGTGGGGTTTTTCCTTTGAACTTTACCCTGGTTGACCTGTAAGATATATGGAATTTTGGTATTTGCCTAAAATACTGATGTTCTACAAGAGTGAATGCTTGCACATAATTCATAGTGCCAGGTGTGAAGGAAAGCCTAGGTCTGTTGGAAATATTTTGGGTTTCTGGGCAAGTGTCCCATATCGTGAAGTACTGAGAGTTCACAGGAGGCAGGTAGGATGAGGCTGCCAAGGCCAGACTAAGGAGAGAAAGTTCTCTCTGATTGGCTTTCCTAATAAACTCCTCAGCTGCCATGGGATACAAGTTATAATGAGGCTAACTCTGGTTTGACACCTGCCCTGTCTCTGAATATCCCAGGTAAGACAATATATTTTCTTACCATTCAAGCCTATTTGTTTCAGATTTTCTATCCTAGTCAAGAGAGTCCTACCCAATGTCCATACCACAACATAACAAGCATGATGACCGATAACATCCTCTTAAGACTATAAGCCAAACGAGGCTCTGAAAGATACCCTCAGGTCACCAAGGATCATGGCCACTCAAAGCTGAGAAAAGGGAATTGGTGGATGCTTGTGCCAGTTCACAGTATGTGTAAAACAGAAATGCAGGCATACCTCATCTTATTGTGCTTTGCTTTATTGCACTATGCAGATACTGCCATTTTTACAAATTCTAGATGTGTGGCAACGCTGCACTGAGCAAGTCTCTTGGCACCACTTTGGTATTCTCACAGTATTTAAAACTTTTTCATTATTACTATATCTGTTATGGTTATCTGTGTGTGATTTGGTGTCACTATTGTAATTATTTTGGGATGCCATGATATATGCATCCCAAAGTGATTAAGTGAACTTAATCAATAAAATGTCTGTGTTTTGACTCCTCTACCGACCTACACTTCTCTCTCTCTCCCTGCCCTCAGGCCTCCCACCCATTCCCTGAGACACAATAATGTTGAAACTAAACCAATTAATAACCCTACTATGGCCTCTAAGTGTTCAAGTGAAGAGTCACATATCTCTCACTTTAAATCAAAAGCTAGAAATGATAAGGCTTACTGAGGAAGGCCTGTTGAAAGCAGAGATAATAGGCTGACAGCTAAGCCTCTTGCACCATGTTATGCATACTAAGGAAAAGTTCTTAAAGGAAATAGAATGTGCTACACCAGTGTACAAATGATAAGAAAGTGCAACAGCCTTTTTGCTGATATGGAGAAGGTTTTAGTGGTCTGGATAGAAGATCAAACCAGCCAAAACATTCCCTTAAGTCAAAGCCTAATCCAGAGTGGGGCCCTAACTCTCTTCAAGTCTCTGAAGGCTGAGCGAGGTGGGGAGTCTTCAGAAGAAAAGCTGGGCTGGAAGCTAGCAGAGGTTGGTTCATAAGGTTTAAGGAAAGAAGCCATCTCCACAGCATAAAAGTGCAAAATGAAGCAGCAAGTTATCCAGAAGATCTGGCTAAGATAATGAATGAAGATGGCTACCCTACAGAACAGATTTTCAATGTGGACAACACAGCCTTCTATAGGAAGAAGATGCCATCTAGGACTTTCACAGCTAGAGAGAAGTCAATGCTTGGCTTCAAAGCTTCAAGGAACAGGCTGGCTCTCTTGTCAGAGCCTAATGAAGCTGGTGGCTTGAAGTTGAAGCCCATGCTCATTTCACCATTCTGAAAATCTAAAGGACCTTAGTTGGCAAGGATGCCAAGAAAGGGGAATCCTCTTACATTGTTGGTGGGAATGTAAACTAATGTAGCCATTCTGGAAAACAGTATGGAATTGCCTCAGAAAGCTAAAAGTAGAACTACCCTATGACCCACCAATTACCCTATGAAGTATTTACCCCAAGGATACAAAAATAATAATTCAAAGGATACATCCACACCTATGTTTATAGCAGCATTATCAACAATAGTCAAATTATGGAAGGTAGCCAAATGTCCATCAACTGATGAGTGATAAAGATGTACACACACACTGGAATATTACTCAGCCATTAAAAAGAATGAAATATTGCCATTTGCAATGATGTGGGTAGAGCTAGAGAGTATAAGGCTAAGTAAATTTAGAGAAAGACAAACACCATATGATTTCACTCATATGTGGAACTTAAGAAACAAAACAAATGAACATAGGGGGAAATAAAGAGGGGAAAACCAAAAACAGACTCTCAATGATAGAGAACAAACTGATAGTTACCAAAGGGGAGGTAGATGGAGGGATGGGTCAAATAGGTGATGGGGATTAAGGAGTGCACTTGTGATGAGCACTGGGTGATATATGTAAGTGTTGAATCACTAAATTCTACACCTAAATGAATATTACACTGTATGTTAATTAACATGAATGTAAATAAAGACTTGAAAAAAATAAGGGCCTTTAATATGCTAAATCTAAATGACATATCAGATAAAGGGCTAGTATCCAAAATGTATAAAGAATTTATCAAACTCAACACCCAAAGAACAAATAATCCAATCAAGAAATGGCCAGAAGGCATGAATAGACAATTCTCCAAAGAAGACAACCAAATGGCCAACAGACACATGAAAAAATGCTCAACATCCCTAAGCATCAGGGAAATACAAATCAAAACCACAGTGAGATACCACCTCATACCAGTCAGAATGGCTAAAATTAACAAGTCAAGGAATGACAGATGTTGGTGAGGATACAGGGAAAGGGAAGCCCTCCTACACTGTTGGTGGGAATGTAAGTTGATACAGCCACTCTGAAAAACAGTATGGAGGCTCCTCAAAAAGTTGAAAATAGAGCTACACTATGACCCAGAAATCGCACTACTGGGTATTTACCTTAAAGTTACAAATGTAGTGATCTGAAGGGGCACATGTACCCAAATGTTTATAGCAGCTATATATATGTGTGTGCACACAATGGAATACTATGCAGCCATCAAAAAGAATGAAATCCTGCCATTTGCAACGATGTGGCTGGAACTGGAGGATATTATGCTGAGTGAAGTAAGTCAATCAGAGAAAGACAATTATCATATCTCTCTGATATGAGGAATTTGAGAGGCAGGGTGGGGGTTCATGGGGGGAAGGAAAAACTGAAACAAGATGGGACCAGGGAGGGAGACAAACCATAAGAGACTCTTAATCTCAGGAAACAAACTGAGGGTTGCTGGGGTGTTGGGGGGAGGGATAGGGTGGCTGGGTTATGGAAAAAATAAAAATGAAAAAATAATTGTGCTAAATCTTAACTATGTCTGTGCTCTATAAATGGAACTACAAAGCCTGAATGTCAGCATATCTGTTACAATATGGATTACTGAATATTTTAAGCCTACTGTTGAAACATACTGCCCAGAAAAAAATCCTTTCAAAATATTACTACTCATTGACAATGCACCTGGTTACCCAAGAGCTCTGATGGAGATATATAATGAGATTAATGTTGCTTTCATGCCTACTAACACATCCATTTGGCAGCCCTAGGATAAAAGAGGAACTTTAACTTTCAAGTCTCATTGTATAGCAAATACATTTTGTGGACTATAGTTGCCATTGATACTGATCCCCAGATCCGGGCAAAGTAAATTGGAAACCTTCTGGAAAGGATTCACCATTGTAAATGTCATTAAAAACATGTCTGATTCATGAGAAGAAGTAAAAATATCAACATTAACAAGACTTTGAAAGAAGTTGATTCCAACCCTCATAGATGACTTTGAGGGGTTTGAGGCTCAGTGGAGAAGTAATTGCAGATGTGGCAGAAATAGCAAGAGGACTAGAAGTGAAGCCTAAAAATTTGACTGTATTGCTGCAATTTCATGATAAAACGACCAGATGAGGAGTTGCTTCTTTTTTTTTCTTTTTAAGATTATTTATGTATTTGAGAGAAAGAGACTGAGACCACAAGCAGGGAGAAGGGCCAGAAGAAAGAGGGAAAAGCAGACTCCCCACTGAGCAGGGAGCCTGATGTGGGACTTGATCCCAGGACCCTGAGATCATGAGCTGAGCTGAAGGCAGATGCTTAATGGACTGAGTCACCCCACCACCCCTGAGGAGTTGCCTCTTATGGATGAGCAACAAAAGTGGTCTCCTGAGATACTATCTCTTCCTGGTGAAGATGATATGAAGATTGTTCAAATGACAAAGATTTAGAATATTACATATAATTAGTTGATGAAGCAGTGACAAGGCTTGATAGATTGACTCTAATTTTGAAAGAATTTCTGCTTTGGGTAAAATGCTATTGAACAACACGGCATGCTACAGAGAAGTTGTTTGTGAAAGGAAGAGTCAATCAATGCAACAAATTTCATTATTGTTTTATTTTAAGAAATTGGCACTGTCACCTTAACCTTCACCAGTCACAACCCTGATTAGTTAGTAGCCATCAACGTCTAGGCAGGAACCTCTACCAGCAAAGAGATTATGACTCATTGAAAACTCAGATGATGATTAACGTTTTTTAACAAAGTATTTTTGAGTTACAGTTTGTACGTTAGGTTTTTTAGACATAATGTTAACAATAGACTACAGTATAATGTAAACATAAATTTTATATGTACTGGGAAGCCAAAAAATTCATTCAACTTGCTTACCGTGATATTTGCCATATTGCAGTGATCTGGAACTGAACCCTCGATATCTCCAAGGTGTACCTGGTGAAACTGGTTTGAATGGTTATCCCCGAGTTGTGCAACTGAGGAGGGGAGGTAGGTAAAAGGAGTTTAGTTTATATTTTTTATTTATCCTCTTTTTTTTTGTCATGAGCATGCATCACTTTTTTATTGTGATAAAATATTCATAACATACATTTTACCATGTTCATTTTTAAGTGTATAGTTGAGTAACATTTAGTATTTTCATATTGTTGTGATAATAGCACCACTATCCATCTCAAGAACTTCATTTTCTCAGACTGGAACTTTATACCCAATAAACAATAACTTCTATTCCCCTTCCCTCCAGCCCCAGACAACTATTGTTCTACTTTCTAGCAGTATGAATTTGAGCATTCTAGGTACCACATGTCCATGGAATCTTACAATATTTTCCTTTCTTGTGACTAGCTTATTCCACTTAGCACAACGTCTTCAAGATTCATCAGCATCCATAGTATGTATCAATGCTTCATTCCTTGTTAAAGCTAAATAATATTCCACTGGGTATATATCACATTTTGTTTATCCATTCATCCATTGATAGACACTTGGATCGGGTCCACAGTTTGGTTATTGTGCATAATGTTGCTATGACCATGGGTATACAAATATCTGTCCAATACCACATATTTTTAATTAAGCCTATACATGAAATGGGGGGGGCAGAAATCTGGAAAAAAATTTAATAAAAATTTAACTTGGGTTGTGTTTGGGTGATGAGGTTATTTCATTTCATTAAGAGTCATATAATTTCATTAACAAATACATATTATCTTAAAGGAAAAAATGTGTATTTTTTTAAAATAAAGAAACTTTAAAAAAGAGCTAAGATATAGAAAAGTTAAGGCAAAAAAGAAAGAAGAGATCAGTATTTGTTTATGTGAGCCATTTTAGCAGGCCTTAGTATTCTTTTAGATCTGCTAGAAGCTTCTAATGAGGATAAATACTGATAAGTAAATAAATAGTTATTATGTTAGAGAAGAAATGTCATCTGATATAGAAACTTTCTGGTCTTCATAGAACAGTTAATATACTCACAAACTTGCTTACCCTTATACTTAATCAGATAACTGAAGTAGCAAAAATTGCAGTCCATCATCAGTAGCTCCCCCAAAGTCCATATTTTCTTAGAATTTATTATGTAGTGCCTATTGTTGAATAACTGTGTATATATATATATTTATATATATATATAACTGTGTGTATATATATATTTATTTGACAGAGAGAAACCACAGTTAGAGAGGGAACACAAGCAGGGGAAGTGAGAGAGGGAGAAGTAGGCTTCCCGCTGAGCAGGGAGCCCAATGTGGGGCTTGATCCCGGGACTCCAGGATCATGACCTGAGCCAAAGGCAGACACTGAACAACTGAGCCATCCAGGTGCCCCTGTATAAATATATTTTTAATTGTGGGGCCCAAGGGCAGGCCACCCCAAGATAGGCCACTTTGGCAGATTCTTTTGAGTTAAAAAAAAGCCTAACAGATTTAGGAAAAGCTCTTTACCTCTCCATCAACTGCCTAAAAAGAATTGAGATAGAGGACCCACTCCGAGAGAGCTATCACCATACATAACTGTAGTATAATATGAACTAGGTGTAGTAACAAGGAGGAATCTAACAAAGCCTATTTGATCAAATCCTCTATGTTCTATTGTTCCTAAAAGACTCAGAAGACAGTTGTTGGTAAACAGTGTTTACTCCTTTTCATCTTCCTGTGAATTGCATTCCTTCCCTTTGTGGTCTCAGGCCCCTAATCTCTTCTTCTTAGTTCAGATGATATATATATTCCTCACTTAGCCTGCCTATCTTTGGAATTTCATGTCTATGTGGATTTCCTATATGTACAAAGTAAAATTTGATTTTTCTTCTGTTATGCTGTCTCATATCAATTTGATTCTTCATCCAGCTAGAATGACTTTGAAGAGCAGAGAAAATTATTTCTCCCCAACAAATAGTTGGTTAACTTTCATGGGCCCCTTTTCTTCTTTTTTAATACTAGCCTCCTCTTCTCTGAAATGAAGTTTTTTCTGGTTCATACTTTCAGGTCCCTAAGTGTATCTTCACCTCTAATAAAAATTATTTTAAACATCTTTCCATAAAAACGATTATTTGAAAATGAAAACTCTTGATAAATTTCATAGTATCCTGTCTACCACTGGAGAAGGAAAATCTGTTTCTCATCCTAACAGGGACCAAATTCAGTTTCTTCCTATTGGCATCAGAAGAAGTCATCCAAAGGTGAGGCAGAATACACAAATCAGCAGGCAGCATCATCATCTTAAAGCTACTTTCTCTTAGTTTTTAACCCACTAGTGAAAGAAAATAAGAAGAAAAATAATTAAAAATCATGTACTAAACAGAATTAAAAGGATACTCTGAGAAAGTTGTCTCAAAGTAAAACTTGCTAAATTGAGACCTTTTACAATCTGCTAAAGTGATGGCTTAAATACCAATGTAACTGGTGCCTCCTTTGTAGGCTAGTTGAGGTCCTGTGATAGCTCTGACTTTTTGAGACTTATTTCTTCCTTCTCTACATTTTCTTTTCAACTCATCTGAATCCAGAAATAATGAGAAAAAATAACTGATGCAAAATGACTCTGCACACTCATTCCTCAGTTGCTAGGTGCCTTCCAGATGGTCACCTGAAGATTTGAGGAATATATTGTCTATTCAGCTGCTTGTCCATTACTTGTCCATTACTTGTCCCTGGCTTTGAAGTTGACATAATGTGCTTATGTCTCATAGTCCCAGTGAGAAGATATTATCATTTAAGCAACATACTTAGGCATTGCTTGAGATTTCAGGTTGTGCAGATCTAAAGGGCCCCTGACTTACTCAAAAGCAAAGAAAACAGGACCTCAGTCTTGGAACTGAGCATAAGATCAAAATAATGAGCTCCAGGTGACTAACTGCTTTGGGGAAACCCATGGTACTGATTTGCAGATGATACAGGTGAGAACTTTGTGCATACATTCCAGTGAGCTCTTACATGTAAGTTCTTGACATAAAAGGGACTGAACTACAACAGCTCAGATGAATCCCTCCCACTAAATTTCCAGTTTTCTTCCCTGAGTAACTGGCCAGGATTAGGGAAGGAACCCAGTCTGAAACAGAAATTTAAGTTCTCAGATTTTCTGTGACTGACTCAGAACTTTCTCATAAACAATAGTCCCAGTCACCTACATCTAAAAACAAAGGCTAACTTCCTGTTATTTTAAACAGTTAAGAGCTTTTACACTGAAACAAATGGATAAAATATTATTGTAGCCACTCTCCCATTCCATACCATTTCACCAAATCATCTCATGTGGGAAATCAACTTTCTTGCATTCCACTCTTTTGAGAAAAGACTGATTTTGCCTTAGACTTTCACTGAGCAAAGAGCAGAAAACATAGATACATCTCACAAACTCTCTGTCAGAATCACAGTCCAGATCTGTTATTTTTTTGGTCTCCACTTTTGCAGTGAAATACCTTGCCTATATCAAAGAGTTCCTTTCCTAAAGCTACCTTTGGGGTAAAGCTCTGTGGGAAAGAAATAGATATTCACATCCCCTTCTCCTTCACCAAAAGAACAGAGACCGTGGGTGTTTCAGGTCACTTCCGGCAGCATATCTCAGCATTTTAAACAGGGCTGCTTTGTGAAATATGGCAGGGCATGAATGTGAAGGAAGGGCCCGCGGTTTTCCTGGAAAAACTGCTCCCTGGTGGGGACCCTAGTTTCCTCTCAGAAATTGTAATCTATCGCCACCTGCTGGTCTCTCTGTCTGCGTGTTTGAAATAGCAGGAATTGGGTTTCAGATTTACAAAAGATTTGCCCAAATACAAATCACCATGTCCTCTTGATTAATTTCTTTAATATTAGAATATTTTCATCTTTTGAATACCAAGGAGCAAGGGACCATTGGACGATTATCTGCAGTATTCAGCTCTCTTCATTCAGAGAAAAGATTGTAATTTCCGGAGTGCTTTCCCAACGTTCTGGCTGAAATTCTGCCTTCCTCACCACACTTTTAACCCTTTCTTGCTTATGAGGAGTAAGTATGGTGTGTTCCGTTGAGGTAGAGGTGTCGATTTAGCGATGGTCCTCAAAGAAAGTCCATAATAATTTAGGAACTATCTTTAAAGTACCCAAACTTACCGCATATGCTGTAGCCTCAACTTAAAAAAATAAAAAAATAAAAAGCCAACTGTAAGGTTAACAACGCTTTCCACAGCCCTCATTTCAGGAGACAGACATTTAAACGGTGAGCACTGCCACACCCCCCCCTTTTTGGTCATTAATTAGATACTTAAAATAGACCTTAAAGAGCCAGCTGAAATGAGCCAATACTGTGGCTCCAAATTACCTTTCCTGGAAGCTAAAAACGCTAAATGCGTAAAAACAAAAACAAAAACAAAAAAGGAAAAAAAGTGACGTGGATCATATTTTACGCATAAAAATCTCTGCAGCTGCCTGTACGGCTCGCGTCCACGCCTCACTCACCTTCCACCCACTCCCTTTTTTTCTTTTGCTGAAAGGCTCGGCTCCAATCCTATTGGAGTATCTTTAAACATCCCTGGGAAAGGGCATTGTGGGCGGAGGGTCATGTTCCCAAGTCCCAGTCGTTGCTGACCTAAAGGAAGGTTGTCCTGGGTGGACAGGATCGAGTAACCGGGGCTGCAGGCTCGGAAACCCCTAACACCCGGGAGAGACCAGAGGGCTCGCCCTCGCCCACTCATTCTGCCTCTGGACTCCGCGTTCCCATTTCTTCAAAGCTCTAAACCTTACATCAAATGCAAACGAAACAGCTGGGCGGACACCACTCCCTTCCGGACCACCCCTCACCACCGGTTCGAGCCCTGTAGAGGATATCTATTTTCCGTTCGCATTGTGCACAGCACTTCCTCCCCACCACTCCGGGAGTAATAAAAGATAAAAAGCATAGTGAAAAACAAACAAAAATATGGATCCCAAATGTTCTAAAGAGCCAAAAGACAACCACAACCATTCTCACTACAAATTCTTATTGAGAGGGAGAGGACAAAGTACTCTATTCTCCCAGCCCCCATTCCAACAAGGGGAAAACACAGCAGTTACAGTCCAGAGGAAGGGGGGGCAGAGTTTGTGGGGTGGGCTGGGTGAGAGCTGGTGAGTGAAGGTGAAGGGACGGAACGGAGGGGGCTGTCCTTGGTCCTGAAAGAGCCATGCCATGTCTCCCAATTCAATGTTGCTGGAACTGGCTGTAATTCCAGGCCCTTAGTTCCTTAACATCTTGTTAAGCCCAAGAGTCTAGGTTGGAAAGGGAGAGAACTGGAAATTAAACCAAAACCATAAGTCCCCAAGTTAACAGACTTTCCCTGACTAACTGGAATGTTAACTAGTGCAGAGATAATCTAAGTTGCTGGAATAGTGTAAAACTCCCAGAGAACAGTGCCTGTCACATAGTAAGTGATTACTAAATATTCGTTTAATTACCTAATTTCTAATATTTAGTTAAACATTTTTAAATTAAGGACAAGACTTCATTCCGTCTTCCCCCATAAAGGAGAAAGGAAGGAATGTCTTTGCAGTTAGACGGACTCGACTTTAATTTGTGATACCTGCTCTCTGTAGATTTCTTTTACCAAGGGGATCATGTTCTTGGCTAAAACTTAGGGGTGAAAGTTTTGGACACTGGGGTTAGAAGAGGGGGTGTCTGGAAATTTCTCAGTCCCAAGCCACAGGTGAAAATAAACAAATCTTCCTTTCCCAGGAATCTCAGATCTTGGGAGAGGGCTGAAGAGCAGGGCAAGGAGGCATCTTTCTGGGACAATGGACCCAGAGGGGCATCAGGATTTGTTCCCTCCTCCCTCCCGTCAGTCTCCTTGCTCCTGGCATCTTCCATGATTTAGCACGGGCACTGGGCTCTCTGATTGGTGCAACCATCTCATTAACGGAGGCTTGAGGAGGGGGGCGCGGAATTCTGCCTTATTTCAGAGTAAACCACACATTCGAAACATAGTGGTGCAAGGTTTTGAAGGGATCTTACCTTCTCAGAGTAGGCATGCCCACCTTGCCCAGCCTGGAACTCTGGGCCCAGAGCTGCCATGACTGCCCACCCGCCGTTCAGGATGCTTTTGTGTCCTTAAAAAGTGCCCGAGCTTTTATTGTGAGGTGGAGAGAGGACGACAGTATTTTCTTTAGTATCAAGGACAATGCGGCTACTTCAAACCTCAGAGCGCTAGCCCTCTTATTGATGGGACATCCCAGGGCGGAATCTTTGATCTCATTAGGGAATTTTCGGGTTTTAGTAAGATTTTCTGCATCCCCTCAGTATCCTGGTGCAAGGAGATAAGACATTCAGAAAAAAGGTACCGGCTTTGGTTGGACTAGCAAGGCCGAAGACATGTCCATAAATAACCCCTGCCTACTGCAGCGCAACAGGGGGGAGAAATCACTGTGAAACGACTAAAGGAATCACTGGTTACACGGTATCACCCAGACACACGCAAAGGTGAACTTTTGTGGGGTTTTTTGCCCTAAAGAAAAAGAAACCGAGGTAGAGGAAAGAGGAGAACACACATTAGCGACGAGGTTGGCTAAGGAAGGGCTTGAAGAAGCAGGAGAGTAACCGAGGCCAGACAGCCCTTCCAGGTGTTAGCTCCCGCCAGGAGGAAAGACCCCGCCCGCACAGAGCCTCACGGTCTCTGGGTGCCTGGCGCCCCCTGGTGGAAATTTTTCGGTGAACGCCTTCTTATTGTGAGGGGCTTTTCCGAAGGCGGCAGTACGTTAAATATGATTAAATAACGCAAAGGGAGAATCCTTAAAAAGAGTAAAATCGTAGGGGGACTGAGGAGAGAGAACAGGACAGGGATGGACGGTCTGCTGCCCACCCTAATCCCCGCCCCCGGGGGCCACCTCTGTGCTCGAGTTTCCCGTTTGTGCGGAGCAGCGCTCGTGCCTGTTATTAATCTTCAGACGTGATCAATCAGGAAGACTTCTTTCCCCATTACCTAGGGCACCAAAGCTAGCAGGGAGTGCACAGTGGGTGGGAAATGGGACCTTTTCTCTACGGGTGGCAGTGGGTAGCGGTACTCAGGTGAAGTACTTTGGGGAGGCTCTGAACTGGATGAGGAAACTGAAGTGAAAGAAGGTGGGGTCTCCTCTGGTGTCTGAGTGTTCCCCCCTCACCTCTGCCTCCTTTGCTTATACAACAATCCAGGGGTTCAACAGAGAGCCAGCGAAGACACAACGCCAGAGCTCTTCTACTCAGGAAAGAGTCCCGGGGTCGTGGATCAGGGGAGAACCGCAAAAGGAAAGAAATCGAGGCAAAGCCACTGTTCTAGTCTTCTCGAAGATATAGGAGGGGAAGGGATGGGAGAGAGGGATAAAGAAGAATCACCCAACGAGGCCGAACTCTTCATAGGAATTATCTTTTCCCTCGTCTTACCCGACACCCTCTTTCAAAAAATAGAGCATGTTGAGTACGTTCTGTATTACTCATAGGGCTTTTTTTTTCTGGGCCCCAAAGCGTGATCTGGATTTATAATCGCCCTTTAAAGCTCCAGAGGCGATCAGGCACCTGCAAAGGAGCCCCACCGCTCCGCCGACGAGCTGCCCCCGCCAGCAGCGGCCGCGTGATTCCCCCGCGGAGCGGTCCCCGCCTCCCCACTCCGCCCCCGCCTCCCCCGAACCCTACCAGCTGCCTCTCCCCGCGGCTCTCTTCTCCTCCTGGCGCTCCCGTGCGGGACGGTGCTGGCGGGAGCCGGCGGCAGCTGGACGTGACGCCAGGAAGATTACGCCTGTGGCAGGGCCGGGGCGGAGCGGATCGCGGCGCTCGCGCTATAGAGCGGCAGGAGCGCCCGGCTTTCTGTCGCCTAGCCCAGGTGGGTAAGCGCGCGGCCGCCTGGACTTCCCAGTGCCCGGCTTCAGCTGTTCAGCTGGGTCCTCTTCACCGGCTGTTTCTTGGCCACCCCCTACTCCCAGCGACCCTCTACCCTCCCTAGCAGAACGCGTCCCGCCTGCTCTACTCCCGGGTCTCTCTTGGTGCGCGGCGCAGCGACCCCCGACCTCTCGCTCATCCTACCCCCACTAGCAAAATTCATGCCTGGGGATGCCCAGAGGCTGACACCCCCGCTGAAGTGGGGAGAGGATTTTCCCCATCGCTTCCCGACTGTGAGCGACAGTCTCACCAAAGGGCTCCTGGGCGGCAGCAGCCAAAGGCGCGACTCCGGGCAGTAACCTGTTACTTCCCCAGAAGCTGCGGTCTACCATGGCGGGCGCGCAGGGTTAGGTGTGGGATCCCAGGGTACGCATGCAGGCGGTGGCGAGTGGGTGCTACTCTGCCGTGTCTTAGATCTACCCAGATTGGCTGGCACCTCTGTCCCGGGGCCTTCCGCAGCCATCGCGCCAGCGCCGAGCGCAGTACAAGGGCGTCGCGCACAGATCCTAGTCGGCCGCCTTCCGAGTGCAGAGGGCAAGTTCATTTTCCCCAGTAATGTTTCCCTTTCGTGCCTCACTCAACCTTTTCGGCTTTGTACAGCGAAAAATCCGGGGACTTCAGAGAGTTGGGTGGAGAGGGAACACAGAAATCCGGACCGAGCCTCGTCCTAGGCTTCCAGACGGCTCGAAACCGGGTGGGACAAGAGGGAGACAAGGTTCCGACCCGCTGCTTTCTAGCTGTCGAGAGTGCAAGGTGACTGTAGTTCTTCCCCGACCAAGTCCGAGAGAGAACGTAAAGATATGGACCCTTTTTTCCTCTCACCTTGTCTCACAGAAGTCCCTGGCCCTCGGAGCAGTTAGCCTCCTTCTTTCCCAGGAATTAACCAGACACAACAACGGGAACCAGACACAGAACCAGACGTGCCCGCCCCGTGCGCACTCCCCCCCGCCTGCCGCCCTAGGTTGCTGAGAGCCCAATGGAGCTTGTGGCTCGACTGCAAAATCGCGCACTGAGCCTCCCTTGCCTTCCTAGCCCTATCCCCCGCACCCTTGAGTCCTGAACTGGCCTTGGGCTCCCTTAGGCCCCGCGCTGTACTCCAGGTCACCCTGCTCAGCCGCCAGACTGGAGAACAGCCCGGGGCTACCTTGCGGGCGCCTGAGTCTCAGAGCTAGCGCGCACGTCTCCTCCTCCCCTCGGCGCACCCCGACTCAGCCTGTTAGGTGTCCTTCCTCCCGCCTCTCCGTCCCAAGCCCAGACTTCTGTGGGGAGCGTCCGCATCCCCGACCGCTCAGTCGCCTCCCGCGCGGGACCCCGGAAGCCCTCCCCGCACTGCTCTCGCTTCTCTTTGCAGCCTGTTCCTGCGCCGCACTCGCCGAGGACCCCGGACAGCAGAGGCCCCAGGACGACCAAGCTGATGGCGTCTTCAACCCCTTCTTCGTCCGCAACCTCCTCGAATGCCGGAGCGGACCCCAATACTACCAACCTGCGCCCCACAAGTAGGTTCTGCTCAGTTTCCTATCAAATGGACTGCGGGGAAGATGGGGGCGCTGGGATGTGAGGCGGTTGCGCTGGTGGAAAAAGGAAGGGGGAACACGGAGACGATGGAGCCTGGAAAGAAATGGGGCTCTGACCTGTGTCTCGGCCAGAGGTCGTTTGACTGCCAGAAATGCCAGGCGATTCTGGGGCGCTGGAAAGTGGGAGCCTCGTAGGTTCGAGCAGCGGCAATCCTTGGGGGTTTCGCTTTGGGAGAGGGACGCGCGGCGAGAGTGTTGTTTTTTGTTTGTGTGGTTTCTTTGGCTTGGTGGGACGACGGGGGTCAGGGCAGAGGGTGGTGACTGTAGTCTCGGCGGGAATAGAGAGTTTTCTGTCTCCGGTTCTCGTTGAGCCGAGATCTGATCCCCTCCTCCTTTCCCCCTGAGCTGTGCTCGAAGTCTATAATCAGCGGAAATCTCGACGTTAATTGCAGCTTTTAGAAAATTCAGGGTCCCTAATTGCTCCAAATTTGCGTCGAGCTATTGACGATTGAGGGAGAAGCCAGGGGCGAGAAAGGTGCATAAAACGGTTTGAGACTGAGACTCGACATTTCAGAAAATTAAATACATCTCAGACAAAAAAGAAGAAGAAAGAAAGAAAGAAAGAAAGAAAGAAAGAAAGAAAGAAAGAAAGAAAGAAAGAAAGAAAGAAAGAAAGAAAAAAAAAAAAAAAACAGGAGCGGGCAACAACCTGAGTGGAGAGAGGTGGGGAGCCAGGAAGCGGCAAGAAGCTTTGGCAGGGCAGGATGAGAGAGCACCCTTCCTTCTTCTCCAGGACAGGAGATTTGTCAACAATTGACAGATCCAAAAGAGAAGAAAAGGGGAACCAGATAAAAGGGGGAAGAGCGTTCTATGTTTCCCCACTGCTGGCTCGGTGTGCTCTTCAGCCCATTTTCAGAATCTGTCTTTAATTCAGATTTATGTCCTACCGTTCTGTAGAAGCCTGCCGATGAAGGAATTATTTTTCTTTTTTTTTCCAATTTGGATTGAAATGAGTCCCCTCCCCCCAATCTATCAGCTCCAGGAGTAACAACCCCAGATTTTCTATATTGCTATGCTTTCATGGCACTTTCTGTAGACTTGAGAAAATGTCAGTTGTTTCCATCAACGAAGATGGGGGAATGTCGTCCGGCGAGCCCCCTCTCCAATCCCTTGGCGCTGCCACTGGATCCCCGCCCCGGAGGCCTTGTCTTTGAGGTTGCCTTTCAGTTCTCTTAGCAGCTCCCTCTCCCCGCCCCTCGGGCGAGCCACAATTACCTACACAACAAAGAGGGGCTCGGGAGAGCCGCCAGCCCTGGTGGCACGTGAGCCGGGCACTGGCGGTCAAGCTGGCCGGTCAGGCCAGGAGGAAGGCGAGGCCTGCCCGCCTTTGTCTGTTTGCTCTGGCCTTGATGGATTTCTTTTCCAGACCTCCCTACAATCTCCCGCCCCTTTTTTGCTGCCTGCCAGGGCAAGGCGACCGCTGTGTTCACCCACCTTAGAGTCCTGCCCTCATCCCACCCCACCCGGATTAACCTTACCTCCCCGCGGCGGAGCTCAGTGGAGCGCACACGCCCAACCTCAGGGCAGAGAACCAGGGGAGGCGCTGACCTGAGTTCACACATGGCCTGACGCGCCCGGAAGGCACCCAGGCAGCGGGAAAATAGACGAGGACCCGGCCTGGGAAAAGCGTGCAGCACTTGTCCTGAGACCGACGTCGTCCCGCCCCCAGCAGCGCAGCTGTGGGTTGGGCACCCTAGGCTGTAGGCGCACGCCGGGCTCTCTACCCTCTCCTGTCCTCCCTGGTAGACACACCCTCGCCCGCCCAGCGGGCTTCGCTTTTTTCTCGGTTCAAGGTCTCCTGGGAGGTGGCCGGAATCAATCCACACAACCTCACTCAGCCTCTTGCTCCAGCGACTCGTTCTCCCTTCCCTTCGACACTTCGTTTTCTGAACCTTCGCTACGCCAAAGGGGATCTCTCACTTCCTCTCCCCAACCCTCTGTCCCTTTATTACTGTAACCCCCAACTCTGAAAGGCAGTGCATTGTGTGTGTACGCCAAAGCCCCAGCTGACTAACCTTGGAAAAACCCCTTAACCTCTCTGAATCTCTGTTTTTATTTGTAAAATGAGTCTTAGATGAACACTCTTCTTGTTTCATTGGGTTGTTTTGAGGATTAGCTGAGATGGCGTTTAAAGCGAAAGCACTTTATTGAGTGGAAATAACTCTTTACCCGCCAGATGTTATTATAAGGGTTTTGCTTTCGCACGGACTTCCTGTCTGTGGCAGGAACCGCATCTGTAACACGCTGTCTCACTAACGTCGGTCTATTTCTTCTCTCCGCTGGGGCTCTGTTGTGCCTCAGGTTTAATGGATGTCACTCTCCTTATCGCCGCCAACATTCGCGCGGAGCTGAAGGCGCGGACCAGGGTGGGGTGGGGGATGGGAGTGATTGGAAGCGCCTTGCTTTGAGAGATACGAAGGGAATTTCACGCTGGGCACACTGCACCAGTGCGCGCGGGCCCCACAGGCACATCCATGCTCCTTTCTGCAAGCTGAAACCCGAGGGCAGGATAGAACCGGAGGAGTTTGAAAACAGCCTGGTAAAGAAGGAAAACACAAGGGCTCCTAGGTCTGTCATTCGGACCCAGAGGAAAGGTTCCGGATTCCCTTTGCCTCCACCTGCTCCAGACCGGAGTCATCTGAGGGAAGGGTTAATGAGGGGCAGGTTGGGAAGAGAGGATCCGAGATGAGGACCGGAGACGCGCTATTGTTTCCTGACTCTGGGTCCGACTGAAGAGCAGCCATGCGAGCCGGTTCATCTAGTCAAATACTATTTTTCACCCAATTAATTCCTGAACTCTTCCGCGACCCCATTTCATGCCAGTTTATTTTAAGCTGCCACTCGGTTGGAGACCCGCCAAGAAATTATGAGACGTTTTGGTCCCAGATGCCTCTGTGTTCCCTTTCCGGGCTGCTGTGGTCTTCCTTAGAGTCTGCAGGGCGGAGACCAAGGGACAGGGCCCGGCGGATGGGTGCTGGGTAACACGAGTGGCCTAATCGGGTCTTTTGTACGTGGCCCGCTCGGATCTCTCCTCTCCAGCTCCCTGGTCGGGATTGCTTGGAGGTCTGGGGGGCCCGGTGAGTGCTGGGCCTTTCAGAGACACCGTTCTAAACCTGAAAGTGGGAGCGGGAAGGGAGTGTCATGGGCACTCAAAGGGCACGAGTCTGCGAACCGGCTCACGGATCTGGCTTCTTGCTCCTTTCAGGAAGGAGTTTTAACTGAACAGCACTGGCGAAAGACCTGCCTTTTCCTCTCCAGAATATCTTTGCCCTCGACCGGGTCCCTCACGTTCGAACCTCACTGATCGCACCTCTTTTGCTTTTTAGCGTATGACACCTGGTGCGGCGTGGCCCATGGATGCACCAGAAAGCTGGGGCTCAAGATCTGCGGTGAGTGGACTGGCCCGCTGGGGCCCAGCAGGGCGGCGCAGCTCTTGGGCTTTGAGGGTTTGGGAGAGCTGCGTACAAGAGGAAGGAGATCCCGGATCTTGGGTTGGCTTTCTAAAGTACCTACAGCCCCGACGCCTGGCGAGATGCCCCTTTACAAGTCTTAACCCTCCTTCGCCTTCCCTTGAACCAGTTGGAGGTACATTTTCTGCTTCAGCCCAGAACTACTAAGAGACCGCGGGACTTTCCCGGTGTAGGCGCGAAAGCGCGAGCATAGCGCCCCCGCGCGGCAGCCCGGCTCTGCGTGCCGGCGTCAGAGCTGATCTTAAGCGTGTGCTCTACCTGTGTGGGGAAGGTCTGGTTGAGAGGTGAACTGGTCTGGTTTTCCTGGAGAGCAGGCCTAAGGCAAGGTTTCCGCTTGAGGCGGAGGCTGGCATGTCGTCTCCCCGCTACCCGCCAGCGTCGGTGGCCTCCCCAGCTTGAGAAAGTGCCGGGAGATGTCATAATAGATTCAGATTTCGTTCTCTCATTCTTTGCCCGCAGTCCTCAGTGGCCTGTCTGGGGGAGGTGCGGGCGGCGCGGGCCAAAGCGTTTGCCGAGCTTGCCCTTGAAGGAGAAGGAAGGAAAAGGGGACAGGCGGGGACGTGGGGCCGCAAGAGGAAAAAGGGGGTGTCGGGAACGATTTGCCGGAGAGGAAGACAAATAGGTCTGGGAGCTGGAGAGGAGAAAAAAAACGTTCTCCGGAGACGCGGGGGTCTGAAATGAAAACGCCCAAGGGATGTCATTTTTTTTTTAAAGCAAAAAAAGAGATTTGTTCGAAGGGACACAGCTGAGTGGCTCCGGCTAAACAATGAGGACTTGCTTTCCGTGCTACATTTCACCGTCTAAAATTTCTAGCCTTATCAGGCCAGAAAATACAGGCGTCCCCGGGCAGGGGGTGGACGGGCGGGGAAGATTAACGAGGGGCTTATTAAAGAGCCATCCGTCGGCGGCTGCGCGCGGGAGATAGCGGCGGGGCGGGCGCGGGGCATGCCCGCCCCAGACCCCAGCGCCCCAGCTTCTCTGCGTCCGGGGGCCGGAGGAAGGCGGCAGCTGGGGCCGGAGCGGACAGGGGGTATTCAGCGGCTCCTGGGAACCCCCCTTCCTTCCCCGCTTGGCCGCGAGGGGCTCTCCCTACGCTGGGGCTCTGTCCCTGTGGTCCCCGGTGAGGAAGCGTTGCACGACTCCTAGACGCAGCCATCTCCCGGGGAAAACCCAGCCCTGCCGCGAGGCGGCCCCAGGTTTGGCCCTTTCCCCTGCACGCGAGGTCCGCGGGGCTAGGCCCGGGCGGCGTCGGAGTCGGCAGGCTGCTCCCGGCCGCGGAGCTTTGTTCTATAAATAGCCCCCGCCCCCAGCGGCCATTCCAGGCTTAATGGCCCGTTTCGCGCCGGGTCCCTTCGGCGGCTTCGGCGCTCGGCTTCCGCAGCCGTCATTGTCCTGCAGGCGGGCAAGCAGAACTGAATGAGCCCAAAGCACCTGCCGCGATCGCCGGCAGGGTGGGGGAGGCTCGGGGCGAGGGCTGCCTTCCCCGCCGTCCTGGGTCTGCCTGGCGGGCAACCTTCGTCCACCCGCACTCCCTGTGCCGGGCCTCGTGCGGCAGGCCGTGTCCCCTGAGGTCCCCTTTCTAGTTAGGGGAAGAAAAGATCTAACTGTCCTTCTGGAGACGTGCCCTAAGGGCCGCTAAAGGGTAACCGGCAAGAAAGAGTTGAGCTTCCTTGGGTCTGGGAGTAGGGGTCCCCGAATTTGCATCGACTTACTATGAAGGAGAGCTCTTGAACACTTATTTGGGGCCTGCCATGCTCAGAGTTTCTTCCCTGTTTCTAAACACACACACACACACACACACACACACACACACACACACACACACCCCAGCACTAATTTCAGGAGAGCTGCTACCCTTTTGACAGGAGGAAAGGGCTGGTAGTCTGTTCAGGGGAAAATTGCCTTCTACTAAAATGCAGGCTTTGGGGGCCCACAGGTTAGGAGGCTTCACATTAGGCTCGATTGGGAAAGGAAACAAAACACCAGACGGATTTATTTTCCATACCTTGGACCTACTCTGGTTTTCCAAAGTGCAGCCTTTGGTTTGGACCAGAATCCAAAGCCCCCACCCCCTCTACTCACAGACACCGCAACCCCCTTCATCCCAGACATTCATGAGCCTGGACCCTGCCTTCTGTACACTCTCCAGGTTGGTTTGACCTTTCACATTAAGACAGCAACAGAATTGTCCTCTTCTCACCTCCAAATCCATTGCCTTGGGTGACCCCCATAAACACCTTCAGTGCCTTGCCAAGATTCAATTCCCAGCCCCTCTCCTACCTTCCTTCCCTGGAAGCCAGGGAAGAAAGCTGCAAAGAAAGTTCTGGGTTTCACTAGTGGAACCTTTGGTACCCTTTGCTTGGGAGGCAGAATCCCCTGGGAAAACAATCAGGTAGAAGAAACCCAGGGTTTGCCAAGAGGTAGAGTTCGGTAGCCACAAGCATAGTGGCATGACTTAAATAGAAGGAGATGCTGGGGCTCTGGGTTCTGTGAAATTCCCAGTGTGCCCCTGGCCCTCCATCACTTATATATGCAGAGGTCCCAAACTGGCTACCAGCCACAGCCTGTGAGCTGTTTTATTTAGCCCATGCAGTGTGAGTGTGTGTGTGTGTTTAATTTTGTGTCAGTTGTCATATAACTTTCAAACAGAGAAAGACTTTAAATATTCTGTATTTCTGGCTTCTCTTGAAATAAGAAGTTGGGATGGGTGTGGGGGAAATCTGGCAAGGTATTTTCAGCCCATAAAAATCAGAAGAAAAGTCCCTTCCTCTAGGAAGATGCTATTCCATTCTACTTCGTGCTGAGTAAGAGCAGGAGGGGTGGGCTCCAGCCCCCACTTCCCCCCCTTGGCCATGTGCCCTTCTGCCATGCACAGCTCATAGACCTGCTCAAGCCAAGTGCTCTCAAATTCCTTATGCTCCTCCCCACTCAGTGGGACCCTCGGCCTTTGAGTTTGGGAGCAGGGGTGAGGAACCAGCCTCAGGATCTCCCCTCTGCCCAGAGGAGGAGTCATGACGGAGTTTGCCTCCTGTTCTCCCCTTAAAGCTAACTGGGGTGCGACAAGCTGGCCAAAGTCAAGTGCAGCTTTGGTTTGCCTCTGCTTTGCTTTTTCCTCTTGGGAATGTTGAACTGGGTTAGCAGTCACTCACTGTTTAAACTAGGTCCTCACAGGTGGTATGCAGAGCAGGAGAGAATACAATCTGCTTCAGCCTCAGAGGCCCCTGCTTCCAGGACCCCTTGCTAGCCAGAGAATTTGTCAAAGCACTGACTTCAATGTTATCCACCACCCCGGCATCCTTGGAGAAGCATACGTTTCTTTTCAAAGCCTCTCCGAGCCTTGAGAGACCTTGTTCATTTTCCTTTTTTGAGGCCTCCAATGTTTTAGAAAACAAATACCTTCCAAGATATTGTTATTCTGATAACAATATGCATTAAATGTTTGTATTAGCACCTTAATGGTTTTAAACACAATTTATAATGCAATGTAATTATGCCATTCCCAAGGTAAATATAGAATTTATAGGAAATACGGATTCCTAATGCAAGCTAGGCAGTGTGGTCCAGGGATGAGATGCAGATTTAAAGTTGAGTCATGATTGTCATGTCTCAATCCTATCAGGATACCTCTGGGACTGCCTGTGTCAGATTTGGAGATAATACCCAAAGCCTAAGTTGAGGTCATAGGTTCTGCTGCTGCTCAGAGGAAAGGCATTCCTAAGGGGTTTCAAGGTAGAGACTTAAGGCTTTCCCAAGGAATGAGTCAGAGCCAACCAGAGGTCAGAGACCTAAAGAGTAGGAGTTCAGCAGGCAAGACCTCACGTCCATCAGGCCACATGATTTGGTCTTTTCAGCCTGGCAATTTCCATAGCTCAATGTTCTAGGAGCAGGGGAGCAGTCTTGGAATTCAGGAGCTAGGTGTTCCTACATGCCTCTAGCAAACAACTGCTGGCTCCTGGTTTGGGACTCTGGGGGTTGTATGAGGAATTTATTTTTTTTATTTTTTTTTTTTTTTAAAGATTTTATTTATTTGACAGCGAGAAACAGCGAGAGAGGGAACACAAGCAGGGGGAGTGAGAGAGGGAGAAGCAGGCTTCCCGCCGAGCAGGGAGCCCGATGTGGGACTCGATCCCGGGTCTCCGGGATCATGACCTGAGCCGAAGGCAGTCACTCAACCAACTGAGCCACCCAGGCATCCCCATGTATGAGGAATTTAGAAGCAGGGAGGAAAAGTGAGGGAAAGGACAAGCCCCCACCTTTACCACCAAGTGTGGTGCTTTATTACAGTGTCTTACCCTCCTCCCGATGTCCTTGGGGGCTTTACCAATAAGTTTACAAGGTGTTGTGAACAATGTAAGGCCTGGTGCCTCTACCTTTCTTCCCTCCGAAAATAGACCCTGCTCCTGTGCGTGGGAGGAGTCCAATCACTACAGTCTTCCCCCTGCATCCCTCTTTCCTCCACCCCTTGCCACTGAATTGCAGTCCTGGGCACTTTACTAAGCTGAATTCCCCACATTAACTTGCCTGTCCTTGAACCTCTTGGGACTTTCCTCCAAGCCTGTCTTGTGATGTGCATGATTCCCCAAGGATCTTAGTATCTACAAAGACAGCTTTGGGGTCACTAAGAAGCTTAGAACTTTCTTCTTTTCAGTGTGCTGCATTTTGGGCTAAGCTAGAGGCATAATTGGAGGAGATGCTGAGGGAAGGAGTGGGTCAGCAGGTCCTGAGCCCCAGAAGGAATGGGTGTAGGTCCTAGAGGAGGGAGTGTGCACCTCCTTGGCAGTCTCCAGCTTTTTTGCCTCAACCTGCTTCTCTGTTTGCCACCAGTGGTGTTTGTGTTGCTCACCTCAGGTGGGAGAGATTTCTACTCCTTCTGTGGGGCAGAGGTGAGGTCCTTTGTATCCTGCCCTGGGCTTGGAGTTCAGCTCTGTGCGGTTCTGGGAGGCTCTCTGGCTTTATTACAACGTTGGTTCCCATCTGCCAAACTGTAAGTTCATGGAGGGTAGAAGATCTGTCTCATTTATCTTCATCTGTCCTAGATGTTTAGCAAAGTGTTTTTCCACAATAGGTGCTCAGTAAGTATTTACAGGATGAAATGTCACCACATGTAAGGTTTTAGGCTTCCTTGTCTCTTTCCGCGTTACCTTTATTCAAGGAGAGGGGGCGGTATAGAGACTGCTTCACTTCAGGCTCTGGTCAGAAAAATTACACTTACATTCAACCCTGTGAGCACTACCTGGTGCCCACGGAAGTCATCTTCCCTAACCCCCAGTGCTGGTCCTCAACCCCTCCTTCCTCCAGCTGCACAGCCCGTAAATCCAGTGCCTGCAACATTGTCTCTGATTCTGTCCTTCCCCTTAAAACCCCATCCTGGGGCTGGTTACCGGAGTGGAAGCTGTCCAATTGACTTAATTCTGAGTTCAGAGTCATGTTCAGAGAGGAGAATGGGCTTTGCTTACTGTTTTTCTCTCTTGCATGACTGGGTCTGTGCCACTGATCACACTTGGCACTGCCCCTTCCCTGCCTGAAGGCCAGAGTGCCAAAGCCCTTATGTACAAAATGCAGGCACTCGGCTTCTTCTCAGGAGAAACAAGAACCCTGCTTGGACGGTGGCCCTGGCCTGGCAGCTGACCCTCTGAGGCTGGGAATTTGGTGCATTCCTTCTGACCCAGCATCTTGTGCTCTAGGCTTCTTGCAGAGGACCAACAGCCTGGAAGAGAAGAGCCGGCTTGTGAGTGCCTTCAAGGAGAGGCAGTCCTCTAAGAACCTGCTTTCCTGTGAAAACAGTGACAGAGATGGCCGATTCCGGCGCACGGAGACTGACTTTTCCAACCTGTTTGCTCGAGGTAGTCCCCACCTCTCTACCCTCCCCCCTGCCTACTTTCCCCCCTCCCCCCAGCCCTCCCCTGTCTTGTCCAGTACTATCCAGTAGGTTTCTTGTCTGGGTTTCTTGACATTTTTCCTGAAATTTTACTTCTTTGACAAAAACTATCATTACTTCTTCTGAACTGTCATGAGACTATTTTTCCAGTATTTAAATATAATACACTCCTTCCTTCCCTATGGCCCAGGACTTCATCATTTTGGAAGCTGGATGAGGGCAGTCAGTAAAAACAGTCAACTAGAGACACTTGCAGGGGCAAATATGGTTTCTTAGACTCTCAGAATCCGAAGGAATCTTACATACAAGAAAAATCCAGCGATTCCCATAACAGCAGTTATCTTCCAAGGTCATCAAAACAACCAAACCACTCTGTGGGAAGCTGTGTGGCTGGGCCCAATGACCAAGTATTGTTCTGAAACTCATTTTCCTTTTGGATATCTTTCATTATTACTGCTGCCCCCTCAACTCTGGTCTCAGGAGGAGAGCTTTCCCCATCTCTCCTGAACAGCTTGAAGGTAAACTCCCTTGGCCCCCTTCCATTAACTCCCCACAGACTGTAGAGGCCAGGCCCAAACAGTCAATAGAGAACTCACTAATCCTCAGAGATAATCCAGGGAATCTATACAGAGCATCTTGTAAAGCCAATCTGCTCTTGAATTAGGGCTGACAACTTCAGGTGGGCCCCCTACGGTTTTCCTCCCTGTTAACCCAGCCTGACTCTGCCTACCAGAGGCTGCAACCCCAAATCAACCCCAGACATCCCAAAGCCCAAGCCCGAAGGATGAGGTCGAGAGGGAGAGATGTGGGAGTCCCCTCTCCCACCTTTCCGAGGCCCATCTTTGAGCTCTTATTTTCTAAGGACACTACGGAGGACCACTTGCCCGGGGGGGGGGGGCCTCTCAGCCTCTACCCCCAGAGCCCTCACTCTACACCATCAATGATCAAGCGTATCCTAATGTTCAACCAGAATGCCAGTGTTGGAATCAGATGTAGTGAGACACATCTGGTCCCGGGTGAGCAGGGCAGAGGCCTCCTCCCTCATGTACGACAGGTGCCCGGTTATTCTGAAGCGGACAAAGGCAGTGACCAGGTGCTCGTGGCTTCTCAAAGCTCTCCATTTATGAGCAGGCCAAGTATCTGAAAGTCTGTCAGCCTTCAGAAAGTATATGCAAAACCTCTATGTGTTGGGGTATGTGCGTTTTTCTGGGGAGACGGTACATCAGATTCTCCATGATATATATAACCTGGAATAAATTAAGTCTGTAGAGATATTGTGCTGGGTAGTTAAGGGATTTCTGGGCTGAGGGAGTCCATACAGGAGCCAGGCAATAACTCCTTGTTGGCTTTCCTCCCTCAGATCTGCTTCCGGCTAAGAACGGGGAGGAGCAAACTGTGCAGTTCCTACTGGAAGTGGTAGACATACTCCTCAACTATGTTCGTAAGACGTTTGACCGCTCCACCAAGGTGCTGGACTTCCATCACCCACACCAGCTGCTGGAAGGCATGGAGGGCTTCAACTTGGAGCTGTCGGACCACCCCGAGTCCCTGGAGCAGATCTTGGTTGACTGTAGAGACACCCTGAAGTATGGGGTCCGGACAGGTAAGGGTGAGGGCCAGGGGGACTTGTGGCTGGAGCCTTGCCCTCCATCACACCCCTGCGGGTTGAGGAGGGCACACCCGTGTGGAAGGTGGAACTCAAACAGTGGTGAGGGAAGGGACAGCCTTTGGCAGTGGCCGGGGGGTGGAGGGCCCGGCAGGGGCAAAAGCTCATTATCATTTTTTGTTGTAAACATAAGTTTAAAATTACAAATGCATAGAGCTGTGTCAAGTTATATATAAAAAGTTTTCATTCTTTGGATTTATTTACAGTCTAAAAAGAGCAGCATGACCTGCCCCCTACTAGTTTTCTCTCCTCCGTTTCAAGCCTATTTCATTCTGATGAATCCTACACTTCCCCCTAAAACTGGGGAGAATTGGGCCCAATCCCCTCCCTTTCTGTGTTAGTTTTCTAGGGTTGCTGTAACAAATGACCACAAACTGGGAGACTCAAAACAACAGAAATGCATCCTCTCATAGTTCTTGAGGCTGGAAGTTTGAAATTTAGGTGCGCTGGGCCAGGCTGTCTCTGAAGACTGTTGGGGAGGGTCTGTCCTTGCCTCTCCCAGCATCTGGTGATTGAGGGCATTCCTTGGCCTGTAGGGCATCACTCTAATCCCTGCCTTCACCTTCCCTCGGCCTTCTCCTTGTGATTGTGTCCAAAGTTTTCTCTTCTTATGAGTACACCAATCTTTGGATTAGGCCTACTCCATTCAGTTATGGCCTCATCCTAACTTCATTACATCTGCAAAGGCCCTCTTTCCAAATAAGGTCACACTCACAATTATCAGGGGTTAGGACTTGATCACATCTTTTTGAGGGGTACAGTGCAACCCACAACACCTGTTGGCTAGGCAAAAGTGTCACATACACATCCACCATCTGCATCCTACTCCAACTCCTAGAGTTTAGTCACTCCGAATCAGTAAATCCTATCTTTAACAGGGAGCCCTTGAGGAAGCCCACTTGCCTCCTCTTCATGTTACAGGAACCCTCTTTAACCAGTGGTGCTGGCCAAAGTGCTTACTTCCCAGGTAACTCAGGACTCGTTGGATCTCTGTCTGGCTATTTCTAAGCCTAGGAGTAAAGTGCTGGTTTCTTCAAGCAGCCTGGCTTTCCTGAGCTCTTGGGCATGCAGTGCAGTGGGAATTAGCAGGACATGGCAGAGTTGCCCCCACAGGGGAGCCCCTGGTAGCCCCTTGTTCTTTTTTCCTGTTTCTCTTTCCCTCTCCTCTATGATCCCCCTCACTCTTCCTAGTCACCTGGAGGTAGATTTAAGGCCAAGACTAGGGAGCTTGGTGGTGACAGAACTCAGTAAGACTATTGGGTGTGGAGAGCAAAGTGTTATAATGAAATGAGACCAATCAAAGGTGCATTTTTAAATTAAAAAATCCCAAACAGCTTTTGCGGCCTGCCAAGGCCCTGAAATAAGTGTAGCTTACTCGGTTAACTGCAAGATGGACAAGGCTTAATTATGTTATAAAGTCTGTGTTTGATTTTTAAAGAAAAGCATGCTCACCAATTTAGTTATGACTCACCTTGTTCTGATGGCTAACCTGTTCCTGATGGAGATCAAGTAGTGTTATATAGCTAGATTAAAAAAAAGAGTCCAGATTCTCCCTGGATGTCTTAACTGGACCTGCTTTAGTCTAGTGTTGGTTTTTTTTTATTTTGGCAGGCCTCTCTGTTTGTACTTTCTCAGAATAGTGTTGTCCTTCAAAGAAAAATACATGGGTTTGTCATGACTAGCAGCTCATACTGCCTACACAGTGGAAGCATGAGATGGTCACAGGAGCATGGCCTCTTATGAGTCCAGTGTAGGAATCCACTTAGATGGTTACCTGCAGCCGTTTATCCCTGCTCTTCAGCACAGCTTCTGGGAGCAGATATTTGCATTTACAGAGTTCATGACCTCTCAGGGCACAGACACCTTCTGCTGCATCTCAGGATGTTGGCCTTGGGAAAACAGACTCTTGCTGCCATATGAAAACACAGCTCCTGGTTGCTGAGCTCTAATTTAGATGTAGATCAGAGCAATAGGGTAAAACCCACAGGTTGCTACACAAAGTGGAAAGTAGGTTGTTGTTTTTTGATTTTTGGATTTTTTTTTAAAGGATATTATGACTCAGCCAAAATAATGAATTGGACTTTAATAGTGAAAACATACTGAGCAGGATGCAGTTTGTGAAGAGATGATGATGGTATTTGGAAATTTCTTTACAAACTAATAAAATATTTCTGAAAAAAGGAACCAGTATTATATAGATTCTTCATGACCTGACACAGATGCTGCTCAGCCCTCAATCACATTAGCTATACAAACTTTCTTAGTTTTTCTTTTTTTACCTTTTTATTATGGAAAAGTTTAAACTTACACAGAAGTAGAATAGTATAATGAACCCTATGTAACCAGTACTCAGCTTCAACTCTTAGCAACTCCTGACAGCTTTTTTTCACTTAGACCCCTCCACACCCTCTCTTCTCTAGTGTATGGAAGCAAATCTCAGATATACTATTTCATCCATAAATATTCTTCATTCTCAAAAACTCTTTTTCTTGGGGCACCTGGGTGGCTCAGTCATTAAGCATCTGCCAGCAGCTTAGATCATGGTCCCAGAGTCCTGGGATCGAGCCCTGCGTCAGGCTCCCTGCTCGGCGGGAAGCGCACTTCTCCCTCTCTCACTCCCCCGGCTTGTTTCCTCTCTAGCTGTGTTTCTGTCTGTCAAATAAATAAATAAGATGTTTTAAAAAAAAAAAAGGACTCTTCTTCTTTAGAGAGGGGCAGGGGCAGAGGCAGAGGGAGAGAGAGAATCTCAAGTGTATCCCCAGAGTGTGCAGCTCACCTCAGGCTTGATCTCATGACTCTGAGATCATTATCTGAGCTGAAATCAAGAGTCAACCACTTAACTGACTGAGCCACCAGATGACCTCTCAAGAACTCTTTAAAAAATAAATAACCAGTGTCCGAGTGGCTCAGGTGGTTAAGCGGCTGACTCTTGATTTCAGCTCAGACCGTGATCTCAGGGTCATGAGATGGAGCCTGTGGCAGACTCAACACTCAGCGGGGAAATCTGCTTCAGATTTTCTCACTCTTTCTGCCTCTGCCCCTCCCCCTCACTCGTGCATGTGCACGCTCTCTCTCTCTCAAATAAAAAAATAATCTTTACGGGGGGTACCTGAGTGGCTCAGTTGGTTAAGCGACTGCCTTCGGCTCAGGTCATGATCCCAGAGACCAGGGATCGAGCCCCACATCGGGCTCCCTGCTCAGCGGGAAGCCTGCTTCTCCCTCTCCCACTCCCCTTGCTGTGTTCCCTCTGTAGCTGTGTTTCTCTCTGTCAAATAAATAAAATCTTTTAAAAAAATAATCTTTAAAAATAAATAACCACCATACCATTGTCAGATTAAAAAAATCCAAAATTTACTGTTCATTAATAGCAAATGGTCAGTGTTCAAACTCCCAATGGTCTCATGAACGTTATAATTCATTTGAGTCAGGATCCAAGCAAGTCTTCCACATTGTAATTTCTTAGTATCTTTTCATAGATCCCCTTTCCGTTATTTTCCTTGAATTTTATTTGTTGAAAAAGTTAACTCCGAACAGTAACTCTTTCTCCCCCCTACCTGACAGTAGCACATCTATCATGTTATTTCACTGAATATAGTGAGTTGAAATTGAAATTTAAAAGAGGTCATTTTGTTACTTGATAGAAATTCTGGTATAAGATTTTGGGGGCATAATGCTGTAATCCTAAGATAAAAGTAAGGTTTTAGACAACTTCGTTTCTTTTATGTATTCAATGGACAAAGAGATACTGTTTCATGTCAGAGGGCATTTGTGTCAGTCTTTGTCCATCTTTTGTCTCTGCCATATTGAGTGGCTTTGATACATTGTCAAATAGTGTGATTCCATTTATTTATGATAAATATATATACATATATGTTTAGTCTTGTCTTGAAATGTTTATTGTTAGAGGGTGATTGGGATACTCATCAGTTGAACATCTGTCTTCGGCTTCAGGTCATGATCCTGGGGACCTTGGCCTGAGCCCCACACCAGGCTCTTCGCTCAGCAGGGAACCTGCTTCTCCCTCTCCTCCCTACTTGTGCTCTCTCTTGCTCTCTGTCGCTATCTCTGTCTCTCTCAAATAAATAAATAAATCTTTAAAAAATATCTATTGTTAAAAGTTTTCAAATGGATACCGTGTATTTTTTAATGGACAGCAACAAAATTTGTTATGTTGCAGGAGATCTCATAGATTCTGTTGGCACTGAGCAAAGAATAATAAAGGGGACTAGTCTAAGCTATTTAGAGTAATCTACATGAATGTCTAGAATCTGGGCCCATATTACACTAAGCTTACTGTTTATGCTTCTTTCATTTTTTTCCCCTGAAGATCAGTATTATGTTTTGAGTACTCTTGAGATATGGTGATTAGTATATTCTGATATAAGAAGCCATAGTCTGGATGTTCTAAATGAGTCTTCATTACATCCAAGGAAGAACAGACATTTTCAGAGAGCAGGCTCAGACCAGGACCATTCAAACACAGCTCTCTGACAGTCATTTCCGAGGCAAAAGCAATTTCTACTGGAAACACAACAGTCAGCATATCTCTCTAACACCAGTTCTCTGTCACACACCCCTAGATAATCTATCGCATTGACATCTTGGTGACAGCCTAGCCAAGCTGCTGATGTGGGATTGCGTTTCCCTGTGAACGCCAAGTTGGCCAGAACTTGGCAACAATCCTGAAATTGCTGAGAACAAAGCCTGTTAAAGCATACTCTATGTTGCAAAGGGTTTTAGAGTTATAAAGTAATAACTGTTATTTTACCAACAACTTGACAAGTAAAGGAAGCTATATTGCCTCTGTTTCACAGAGGAAGTGCCAGGTCATCTCATCAATAAATTCAGTTTAATGGTCACCTGACTATATGGGCAAAAGACACGAATTCTGCTTCAGAAGCATAAGTTTGGGGAACATCATTAATGCTAAAGGTTAGTATAGCATGGGCCATACTTCCCCAGTATCCTTGGGCAGTCCCGGTAGACTCTCGGGATGGAGGCACCATCAACATAGCCAGTCTTTTGCTTTGGAGACAGCTTGAAAAATTTGGGTTTGCCTTGATGCGTTCCTGTTACTCATCTCCCCAGGTCATCCTCGGTTTTTCAACCAGCTCTCCACGGGATTGGATATCATTGGTTTAGCTGGCGAATGGTTGACATCCACTGCCAATACTAATATGTAAGTTCCACAGGTTATTTTCATATAAGCAACCATGATATGTGATTATGGCTTGTTGCTTTAAAAGTCCACTTCCGTTGGTTCTATAGTAATTTTATTACAATTGTCCTAGTCCTCTTTTCTCTTAAAATCTTAAAATCTTTTAGGTTTATCACAGTTCTGATTTAATAATAAATACTCAAGAAGCTATTTTTAATGACTAATGCAATTTAATAAGAGCATATTTGTGAGAACGAATAATTCTAGCTTTCAGAATTTAGTGTGAAATATCATGTTAAAAGACTCCATGACTCTTATGATGTCTCTTAACGAGGTCACTTTTTGAAATATGATCTTGGTCTGTTATCTGTCTAAGCACATTGGTCCTCATCATTTGGACATGTTTCCTTCACAGTTAAAGCTGCCAGAGGGCCATAAACCAGTTTGATCAACCTATTGCTTACCTTAAAGTTCTAAAACAAGATTCAGCTGGTAGTCATACATATTACTTTCAAAGTAACTGATTGTTTTTCTGAATTTAACATTTTTTCCATACTTGTTGGGGTTGGCAAAGCCTTCATTTGTTTCCAATTTCTTATAAATTTATATGAAAGTGACTGTAAGGTCCTAGGATGCAAGCACTTCCTGGGTAGTCTTGCAATCACAATTTCCTCTATACACACATGTCCTCTTTGGAGATGAGGACAGGTTACAAGTTGATGAAGGGTCATTATAGCCTGAGTACTGTCTTTTCTCAACACTGTGATAATGTTTTAGCACTATCTATACACCCAGCCCACAGAACCACATTCTACTAAAGTATCCAGGGGAAAGTAATAAAACAAGTTTCTAACAATAATTTTTTTAAATAGCTACATAAGAATTATATGGGTTGTAGTTACTGTGGAAATACTTAGAAAATAACCAGCCACTTTTTAAGTTCCTGGTAAGGTAGATTTGAAAAATGAATTTAGGTAAAAGGGGGTATTGTTTAAAATGAGAAATGCCATCAAGATAGAATGTAAGTTGGGGTGCCTGGGTGGCTCAGTTGGTTAAGCAACTGCCTTCAGCTCAGGTCATGATCCCAGAGACCCGGGATCGAGCCCCACGTCAGGCTCCCTGCTTGGCAGGAAGCCTGCTTTTCCCTCTCTCATTCCTGCTGCTTGTGTTCCCCTCTCTGGCTGTGTTTCTCTCTGTCAAATAAATAAATAAAATATATTTTTTAAAAATATAGAATGTAAGTTATTAAAGTTCCAGGTATTCTGTTTTTCTTAAACTACTACCAGCCACAAAACCTGAAAAGTCACTTTAAAATTATATTTTGGGGTGCCTGGGTGACACAGTTGTTTAAGCATCGGACTCTTGGTTTCAGCTGACATCATAATCTCAGGGTTGTGAGATCAAGCCCCAAGTCAGACTCCACACTCAGCCTAGAGTCATCTTAAGACTCTCGCCTCTTCTCCCTCTACCGTACGCCTCCCCTTCCTATGCTCTTTCTCACTCTCTCAAGTAAATAAATCTTTTTAAAAAATTATACATTGATACAGGTGTGTGCCAAAAGTAAGCTGTGGCTTAAAATATCTAACTATATCAGGAAAGTTTCTATTGGGGCGCCTGGGTGGCTCAGTAGGTTAAGCACCTGCCATTGACTCAGGTCATGATCCCAGGGTCCTGGGATGGAGCCCTGCATCCAGCTGGATCCAGCTCCCTGCTCAGTGGGGTGCCTCCCGCTCTCTCTCCCTCTGTCCCACAGCCTGTGCTCTCTCTTTCTCTCACTCTCTCTCTACCTCAAATAAATACATAAAATCCTTTAAAAAGAGAGAGAAAGAAAGAAAGAAAAGTTTCTGTTAACTGAGGATTCCTGCCTTGTTTGCTAATTTAAAACAACAGTGACAAATTTAAAAGCAAATGTGACAAGTGAAGCCTTTAGTGCTAAAAGTCACGAAAGATGAAATTGATTGAAAACAAAAATGATTTTCATGCCCCCTGTTTGAGAGTCATGGTTAACTTCACGGAGTGTCTGTGTTGGAGCATGGAGGCTCTCAAGAGACAAGAGGAATTGGGGTCAAAGACACAATTGCTTATATGGCCTCCTCTAACGAAAAACTTGCCTTTGCAACCTTTACTGTGCTCTGATTTGTGAGATAAAAATACATCAGCAAGCCCAGACATCATAATGTACTAATTATAACTTGAAAAAAGGCACTAATGCTTAATTGAAGCATCTCACACTAAGGACCAATTTTAAATTGGGAAGTGGGACTTTTTTAGAAACCTAACTATTTGGAAAATAAATGAGAAAAATAGAGGGAAAGGTATATAACCATTAGAACCCAAGTACTCATATTAACATAGGTCCTGAGTTCACCCCGTGTCTGTAAGTGTGTATTCTGGGATTCTCAGTTGCCGTTTCCTAATATATAGCCCAATCTCAAGGTAAATAAAAGGAATCGACTCTTTTGAAGCGTTCATGACCAGATAGTCTCCCAAGAGGCTTTTATTCAATCAGAGAGCTCTCACAAATTCTCCTTTTTGTGTGTGTTCATAAAATCAAGTTCCTTACTCTCTCCTTACCTCAGCTCAGCCATGAAACACTAAAATATGTCCCAGCCATCTGAGGTCAAGGCCAGTCCAACTAAATGGCACATAGTAATTGCAGCTGTACTGAACAGAGTGGATATTTATAAAATATGACCCGATTCCCGCAGATCGATAGAGAAGGTTATTTAAAATAGTGAAATAGTTTCTGTCAGTTCTAGAGACAAGGCATTGTCTGAAGAAGTAATAACTATTTTCTAGAAATTGTTCTAAGTCTGCTCCCGGGGAAGATCATGAAATGTGGCAACGCTGTCAGAAGCTGATGCAGAATTTGCTCCCTTGGGACAGTTCCTTCTCCGACCAGGGACAGTGTTCAAAATAAACCTGGGAAAGCATGACAAAAGGATTTTTCTTTGGCAGAGGAGGATTTAATTAGTGATCTACTCCTGTTGATGACCTGCAGTGTTGGTACATTTGGATGGCACTGGTAATAATAATGACTATCTGCCTCAGTATAGCCTTTCAAAAAGGACAACCCAGTCTCCCAATTCAAGGGGCTAAGAATAAGGAATCTGTCTGCTAACAGAAATAGAAAGACCGTTGATGTTCATTCTTTTACACCTGCCAGTGCATATAACTTTGAGGTCTATTCTTCCAAGCAAGGACCTAGTGAATACCCAAAGAAGACTTCACAAATATGTAGCTGCCTGTGGCATGCCCAGCTCTTTTCTTCCAAAACAAGGCTCCCACGCACAACTGTGCGGGCTGAACAGCACCCAAGTGCAAACAATAGCCTTCCCTCAAGCACCTGATGACAATACATAATCTTAATGGCAAGATCTGCCATAGCCCTTTGTTATGAGGTTATGGTTTTAAGTATCCTGTGCTTTATTTTCATAGAAATTACACAGGAGAAATTTTCTGTGGGAATCATCAGTCATTTCATACTGCTAGGCAGGTTGTTAGAGAGCAACCTGGAGCGAGCAACCTGGAGCAAGCTGGTCTCGTTTGTCATAGGAAAGGAGCCGGGAGGTAAATAGCCTGGAAATCTAATCCTGAAACATACTGACGAGGTCTTAAAGCAAATCACTGGATTTCTTTGAGCCTCAATTTCTTCTTCAGAAAATGGGAGATAATAATATCCATCCCACAGAGTGGGTCTGAAGACTGGAGAAGTTGCCAGTCTTAAGTGCCCAGTGTACGCAAAGTACAGTGAACACACGTAGGAGAGCAGCCACTACATAGGTCACTGTCACCATTTGAGAAGCCTTCCACCTCTTTTGTTTCTGCCTCTCATCATCTCTGATACCAGAGGGGATCAAGAAGTTTCCCCTCAGATATGTTATCTTTTTTTTGTCTTAAAGATTTTATTTACTTATTTGAGAGAGAGAGAGAGAGAGAGAGAGAGAGAGAGAGAGAGAGAGAGCGCACAAGCAGGGGGAGCTGAAGGCAGAGGTAGAGGGAAAAGCAGGCTCCCCACTGAGCAGGGAGCCCAATATGGGGCTTGATCCCAGGACCCAGAGATCATGACCTGAGCCAAGGGCACACACTTAACCAAATGAGCCACCCAAGTGCCCCAGATATGTTATCTTTTAAGGTGAAGATCGGCCACCTGCCACATCTGTAAGAAGGAGAAATCTAAGGGAGTATAAAGTCAGAGAGTCCACATAGAAATGTATTTCTCTCATTAAATAAGTTCCAGTTTGACAGTCACTAGGGATCCAGGTTCCTTGTAAATTTCCAATCTGTACTGTAGCAGGTGGTTCTCATACTCAGAATTACCTCATGGAGCAGGCTGGCTGCTGGAGCTCTAGCCATCACTTATGTGTTCTAGAATTAGGAATGAGTGAGAGAGGAAGGAAGGAAGGGAGGAAGGAAGGAAAGGGGACAGAGGAGAGACAGAGGTGGAGAAAAGAAAGAAGAGGAGAGAGGGAGGGCAAGAAGTCAAAAGGGGAACATACTCTTTCCTTCTAAGAAACCTTCTCAGAAGCTGCACACATTTCCCATAGCATATCTTTAGCCAGAAATTAGACCCATGGCCACACCTAGGGAAGCCAGAAAATGTAGTCTTTGATACAGGTGAATTGCAACCCTGAATAAAACTGAATGAAGCAAGGGAAAATTGATACTGGTTAGTAATGAGCAGACTCTACCACAAGAGAACTAGAGTTTCTTAACAGTTTCCCTTAGTTTGGAGTGAATCCCACAAAGAAGTGGAGTTGAACTACTAAAAAAGGGCAGACTCACTACCCTACTCAGAACAGAGAAAGTCTCTGAACTCTCCTTTAGTGTCACTCATGACCATCACCATCCTGTTTTGAATGTTTACTTCCAATCCCATGTTCTTAACTTCACCCCACAGACTTTTGCAGTTTTAGCTTCTTGTTCTCTGATTCTGAACTATCATCTTGTACTCTGACTTTAGCATCTAACCAGCTTCTTTTGAATCCATATTTGACCTTTGATATCTTGACTTTATTTACTTTTATCTGTCATTTAGGGAAAGGGTACTTAACTTGGAGTCCAGGTTTGCAAGAGGAGAATCTCCTATAATACAAAAATGATGTCCTTATCCTCATTTTCTTCCTGGAGAGAGGGACAGTAGCTTTCCTAGGATTTCCAGAAGCTTCCATGACCCCAGTTAATAACCACTGCTCTAGGGTGAACTTCAAGGCCTTCTATAAGGCTTTGGGTATAGGCATACTCCCAGTTGTTAACATGGCCCAGATGGGAAGGCAGGATCAAAGAAGTGTCAGAAAGAGGGAACACTATGTTAGCCCATTTGTCAGGCTTGGCAGAGATCAATAGCCTTGGACCAATCAATCAGCTTCCAGAAGAGGATGTCAGGACTAAAATCATGAACCAGGGCAAGCATGGTGTTAGCTGTGGGATAACTGGTCCTTCAGACCCTAGCAGAGCCTGTCAAACAGGATGCAGCAAGGCCAAGAAACAGATGCTGGATTCATCCTAGTAAGCTTCCTCCTCAAGGTTGGGAATGATGTCTTATAACATCTTTGTCTCCTCAGTATACAAGATGCTACCCAGCAGAGAATTGTCACTCAATATGTATTTATTGAACAAAACTGAAAGACAACTTTAGGAACTCGATACCTGGTACAGAAAACGAAACTAAAACAGATGAGGTCAAATATCTCATGATCAAACTCTCTAGACTCTTCCTCCTAATCCTGAGAGGAATGGCCATGTTCCTGGACCTTAGGTAGAATCACTTTAATTTATATGAACCTGGGACCTAAATTATTTTAAATCATGAAATGGACCAACCCCCTGGCCTGCAGTGCCATCGTTTCTCCCTTCCCCATTTGGTTCCTGCCTGGCCATCTAATATTGACTTGACTCCAACTAATTTTCATCTAATCCTGGATACATTTCTGATAATATGTTGTGTGATTCCATTTGTTTCTTGCCTTTTCCCAGAAAGCCTTCTCACTTGGTATCATGAAATTCCAGCACACATACTGCTGTCAGTACCTCTCCACCATGTACATATTTTTGCCATTCCAGCATTTCCAAAAACCAGTGGCACTATTGTTACCACTTTTGTTCAAGAATGGTTGGAAGCACATCATGAGTTTGCCTCTTGGGTACACTCAACAGCACAGGCTAAACCAGGAATCCTTCTCTTCTTCTTCCTTTATCAGGCCATCAGACATGAGGGAGTGTTGGTTGCTACGGTGATGGGGCTCAGAGCAGAACCAAAGCATGATTGTGACCTCCAGAGGTGATGGTAACTGAACACATGGTTTCCAAGGGTCTTCCTTCTAAATTTCAAGGGTCCTCCCAAGGAAAATGGACATATTCTTTTTGGAAACAAAATTCTTCTACCAACACATATATCCGGAGGGTCCTCCAGGGTCTCTTTGTCCTCTTTTACCACCAAGTGATTAATTCAATTGCTTCTCCCCCATGATTAAAACTTAGTAGCTTCACCTGTGTCTTATTGTACAATTGTTATCTCATCTTTGCAAATAGTTTTTCTAAATCATTAAGTCAGCAAGAATTTCCATTAGTCCTCAGAATTGGCGTTCGGCCCAAACACCTTAATCAATGATAAAGTCTCCCCATATCACGTGGCTGAGTCAATCTAGGAATCTCTTTAGCAAGCAAACATGGTCTGAGCCGGGCCCACAGGCTCTAATGCTTAAGAAGACCAAGCAAAAAACAGAAAGACAAAGAGCCTCAGGGCCAGTAAATATCTTTTTGTTTTCCGACTTAATTTTCTATGGATGGACCTTCTTTGATTTCTCTTAAGCCCTATCCTTGGTACCACAATCTTGTTTCAGTGACTAGTCTACTTGTCTATGCTTCTGTTCTCAATTGCTTTGAGAAGAGTATGGCTTGCTACTTCTAAATCAGTTTGTTAGAAGACAAAGAAAGCTAGCCTACCAGGATATCTGATAGCCTGCAGCTAGCTATGGATTCCAGTTGCCTATCTTCTTATTATTTATAGTCGGTAATTAGAAAATCATCACTTATAATTATTCTTGACAGATATTGACTTCAGAGAATTATAGAAACATAGCTGGTCCTTGGAGATTATCAGTAGAAAAACCATGTAGATAATTATATTGAGATCTTTAAAACCTGGGTCAATATTTCCAATTAGATTCACAGTTAGCTTCAGATGTTTACATTGTTTTTAAAAGATAGATTTTGGCTCTGGGTTTTATAGATTCTACAAGTATGAAACTGGCAGTAAGTTTTGGTCAGTTGCAAACCAATTTTATTTAGAACTTAGAATACATTTTTTCAATTAACATTTGCATCATCTTAAATCTTAGAGGTCAAGGAGACCCAGGAAAGTCATTTTCTTTCCTTCTGTTTCTCTGGGTGGACCACATCTAAGACATTCCATTCAGATAAAAATCTATTTTGTTGATGAGAAAGCACAGAGCAGGCACTTTCACCACCTCTCTAGGTAACCCAGGCTGGTTTCCGATATTTTATGATTGGTGACTTACTGCATTTCCAGGAAATAAATGTTTTAGAGGTTTTGAGCACACCTTTTTTAGAACCCGACTACAAATACTAAACCAATCATCTGTGTTACCCAAGCAAGTGGTTTGACTTCTGTGTGTTCATTTTTTTTCTCACCACCTTTTCAGGTTTACATATGAAATTGCACCAGTATTTGTCCTCATGGAGCAAATAACACTTAAGAAGATGAGAGAGATAATTGGATGGTCAAGTAAAGACGGTGATGGGATATTTTCTCCTGGTATGTTTCTCTTCTCTTTTCCTGACTCTCCTCAAGATTTGTAGTATAGATCCTTGAGATCCTTGAAAACACTAAACATAAAGTGAATTTGTGGAAGAATAATGACCTTAAAAATATATTTTTTTTTCAATTCTCCTTTCCTTTCTTTGTCAGGGTGAAGGCTAACAAGAATGTTGCCTTCTGTGTGTGCTATCTAACAGAGCCTGTGCCTCACCTGTAAAAACTGACAGAGATTGTGTTCAAATCATGCTAAAAAAAAAACTCTAGTCTGTCAACAACAATTTGCTTAGTCTGGGGAATCAGCAAATCAGCATTATCAATTGGCTAATCAATTTCAGTCAAAATAGTACATCTATTTTGAATTTTTAGTTTGATGTAGACAAAGTAAGAATCTTTAAGACAAGGACAAATATTCTTGGAAGTTAAGAAGCACTGTGGGATGGTGTCAGGGACAGCATGATTATGTTCAAGAGGAAGAGAAGAAGTAAGAATTACAGTTGTCCAAGCAATTAAAGTTGGCCATAAATTTGCCTGTTTAACTGTCAAGGAATTGATACAAAAGTGCTTAGTTTGTGTTGACCAGTTATACCTAGATAGTTACCTCTGTTCTCCTTGTGAACTTTATTTAAGTAAACACAAATTTAGTTTTATTTTAATAAACTTAGAGCTCTCCTAAATGACTCGATACCTCAGTTGAGCTATACTTTGAGGAGAGTATGCAGGCAATGTCACAGTTTCCTTCTGTAGGCTCCATTACTCTCTCTTTTTCTGTCTTTCTGATTCAGAGAATAGATTCATCTTTGTTCAGTAAGTAGATGGAGCAGAAAGTGAAAGCAGGAAAGCTGTAACTCACTTGTCTCTTTGCAGCCACTTCCATTGCCACCTCTTATATTTCTGTCTAGGCTTCAGGTGGAATGGGCATTGGAGTACATGAATCACCTCCAGCCAAATTACCTAGATGGCTTTGGTAATGAGACTGACTATTTCTATTCCCAAGGTGAAAGGAAGCCAGCAAAATCTAACAGGATATTATCCTTCCCCTTTCTGCCTCCCTTGTCTCTTGAGACACCGGCTCAGTCTTCGTTATTATAAACAATAATGATGAAGCTTCATACCTCCCAATGTATCTGCTTGCTCATAGGGGGAGCCATCTCCAATATGTACAGCATCATGGCTGCTCGCTATAAGTTCTTCCCAGAAGTTAAGACAAAGGGCATGGCGGCCGTTCCCAAACTGGTCCTCTTCACCTCAGAACATGTGAGTTGGGTGCTTTTGCTTGTGGTTTATGGTGTTTTACAAGGGACTGTCTAACTTCTAACCCCAATCCTCTGTTTGTTGCAGAGTCACTATTCCATAAAGAAGGCTGGAGCTGCACTTGGCTTTGGAACCGACAATGTGATTTTGATAAAGTGCAATGAAAGGTAGGCAGGGGAGAGTGAATACTAGGTTCTTGATGTATTAAATGTGTTCATCTGTTAAATTTGTTTTATTGTGCTTAAGCACTGACTCAGTACACTGTGCCAAGCTGCTAATGGTCTGTTGAAAATATCCGATTAAATTACTTTTCGCTGCTGCTGAAGTTTTTTCATGTGCAATCTCATTGATTCTTCATCTTAGTTTCTCTTCCTTTTTAATAATTACAGGGGGAAGATAATTCCAGCTGATTTAGAGGCAAAAATCCTTGATGCCAAGCAGAAGGTATGTACTCTGTGGTACACCCAAACCCTGGTAAATACAGATTTTTAAAAATATCTTCTTTCTGCCCTAGACAATAAAGACTTTGATAATCTAAGAGGTAATTTTATTGTGTTTCTTAAAATTATAATCTCAGGTGTTTGCTTATTTCTAATTTGAGATGATTTCACTGTAAAGCTGTGTCTCTACAATGTCATTTTTTTAAAATGAGAAATTCAGTCTTAAGCCACTTGTCCTACCTTTATTATGCCAAGTGATTAGTTTGATGTACTTCAATAAATTCACTACCCAAGCATCATGAGGATATAGCCTAACTGAGCTTTTTACTTGCTACTTGTTAGGTATAATCTCATTTTAACAAATACCGTCTTAGCTTAGTCTTCTGTTCAGCAGAGTGCTTCCATGCCTTGGCAGATGGCCCATGGCACTTGGTGAATCCAGCCTCAATCAATTCTATTTAAAAAAAAAAATCTCACAGAACAGATGTATCCATAAGGCACTGCCAGGTAGCTATGAGGCATTTCCCAACTTGTTGTTTTAGTTACATCCTCATGCCTCATTCTCTAGCTACAGCTGTCTGCTGGGCAGTAGAGAAGATGGATGGAAATATCACTAGGACCCAGCAAGGGGCTTGCGTGGAGCTGAGCTTGAAAAAAACCCCCTAGGACTCCTAGATTCCCCCAAACCTATCTTAGCCCTATTACTCTACTTACTCATGTGTTTCTTATTTACATGAAAATTTTTCTGTGTCCACTCTTTGTGAACGTGCCAGCTTCCACTGTGTTTTAAATAAGCAAACAGTGCTTCAGAGTCATTATTACACCAATACACTTAGAGTAACACAGTTTCTAAAATGTATGGTACGCGGATGATGTTCAGAGCTGCCTGCCCACCACTCCAAACACTTAGGATTACTCTTTCCTGCCTTCCTGTTTGCCACAGAACTTAGAACATACTATGTATTTTGCTTCTTTAATTTTGTTGGTTGTCTGTCCCTCCCCACTAGAATGTTAACTCCATGAGGACAGAATCTCTACCTGCTGTGCTCCCTGCTCTCCTTCTCTCCAGCTCTGCAACAGGGCGTGGCTTATAAGTGTCTCTCAAAAACAATTTCTTGAATGACGGAGTAAATGGAACAACAAAGAATTCTCCCAGATATTGTATCTGACAGCACACCGGTGTAGCTTATCCCTGTTAGAAAGAAAGGCTACTGCGGTACTCCGACTTTATGTGGAGAGGGGAGAGTGGAAAAGTCTCATCAGCCTGTCCCTCTTCCCTTGCAGGGATTTATTCCTCTTTACGTCAACGCAACTGCCGGCACGACCGTGTACGGAGCTTTTGATCCGATACAGGAGATTGCAGATCTGTGTGAGAAATACAACCTATGGCTGCATGTGGATGTAAGTGCTGTAATTCACAGAGGGGCCAGTGTGTTTGGGGACAGCTCTGCTTCATGGTTTGCCGTAAGCTTCTCCCCAGCCCCAGGTGGCCCTCTGTCCACGGCCCGTCGGCTCGTGCCCCGTGGCCTCCTGCCAGCTGGTCGTGACCACAGGCCTATACATCTTCTAGAAATCATCCGGCTCCTCACTGGCCCCCCACTGTCTTCTGCGGTCCTTGTGAGCATACAGTTGCCCTAAACTTTCCGGGAAGCTTTTGTCTGGGCGAATGGCTACAAAGTAGAATATAGCTGGTTTTGGAGGGGGAAAGTATAAGCCACAATGTATAGAAAGTAGCCGTGAAGCCACACACTCAGCTGCCCACCTTCCATCCAGCCATCTATGACACTTTTCAAAAAACTCATGTGTCTGGTACATGTCGGAAAAATAAGGCCCTATAAGGAAGGTTCACTAAATCAACTAAGAGATTTAGTCCCCAAATTTCCCAGAACGTAAAAATTACGGTTTCCACATGTGAGACTGGGTGTATTTTTTCCTTTTTCTCTCTCCATTCTCTTATGGATATAACTTCTCACGACTGGATGACAGTTGAGTAATCTGCCCGACTGTTGAGCACATGACCAACAGAGGCTGTTGGGTCACACAGTGTCCCAAGTCATTCAGTAAACAGGCATCGGTGTACCCACCAAAATGTCCCACTGTTGTGGGACCTCTAAACCCAGCAGAGCTGTTGTTTTCTGAGTATTTTTCAAGAGTCCTTAGAATTCCACCCTACGGAGAATCAGATGGCAGGCTCCAGTCCTTTGGGTCATTTCCAGGCCATGGTGGCTCCCTGGGCATCCCTGGCTTTTCCGCAGGATTCTGGGTCTTTGGGTCTTGACACCATAGTTCAGACCCAATTTACCCCATTAGCACAGCCTCTCTGAGGTTAACCTGGAGGGAGTTTTGAAGAAGAAGTAACCAAGGATCATTACAAATGCCACCAGCTGAATAATCAGTGGGGGTTCCTTTTGTTAAACCAACTCATGCTTTTCACCATTTGCCTTCTCTCTCATAGTTTATTAGTGGTGTCTAGTGATTGGTTTGCGATTCTTCAGTGTCGCTGCTCCCCGCCCCCAACCTCCTGTCTCTGTCTTCACAGGCTGCCTGGGGCGGCGGGCTGCTCATGTCCAGGAAGCACCGCCACAAACTCAGCGGCATAGAAAGGTAAGGGGCCGAGCTCAGGGCCTCTCTTCATCCAGGCTTTTCATCCACGGCCATCCAGGCTGTACCGCCCCATCAGCTGAAGGACCCCACCCTGATTCCCAACGTCTTACATCCATCAGTCTAAGTCTACCTTAGTTCAGTAGGCATTTATTGAGCAATCACTGTATGCTAGGCACTGGGAAATCATAAATGATTCAGTCAAATGAGTCCTCAGTGAGTTCACAATTGAGAAAGAGAAAAAGACAAGTAAGTAGTGATAACACGATGTGGTGAATGGCAGATGTGATTGCTATGTGGCCGGCTAGTAGGGAAGAGAAAGTAAGCCGTGCAAGGATCTGAAGGCTAAAGTGTGCCAGGGCACAGAAAGGGGCACAGATTCAGTCCACCCTTCTCTCTCATTACATTTACTGCTGAGAATAGGTAGTTCTAACTAACTGAGTTGATCTAACTCAGTTGATCAGTTGATCTAACTAATTTATTTTCTTGCTCACTGGTAAGTTCAGTTGGTGGTCCTAAGCCAAATACGATTTTTTTTTTTCTAACTGGTTCTACTTTTTAGTTTTCCTGGCCCAGTAACTGAGCCATTTCTGCACAGCTCCTAAACTGAGGCCCTGCTCTCCTTTGTTTCCTGTTCTTCTCAGTCACCGAGTTTACTTGGCATGTTTGGATCTTGCACCCATTGCAAATGGCAGTCCCCTCTCCTATCACCTACAGTGGCTGAAGAGGCAAAGATTACCCAGAGGAGCACTGAGGCATCAAAACTCATCTGGGCTTTTCTCAAGTCACTCATTGCTGCCAGGATACACCCCTCGACCTAGGAGAGCAGCCCCCTACCCCTCCAGTCAGAATTAGAACCATTTCTTGCGTTCACTTGCTAACCTGGCACATTTTTGTCAGGAACAGAAGCTTCTGATCAGAGAAAATGCAGTCATAAACGAAATATGATTTTAACCTGACTCCAATGATATGATCCAAAATGAACTTGCCTTGATTCATGTATTCATTCAGCAAATATTTACTGAGCACCTGTCCTGAGCCAGGTAGGCATGAATGTGGGTACACTTGGTCACCTGCCTTCAGTCCAGCCATCTGTGGCACTTTTCTAAAAAAAAGTGTATCTGGTCCATGGAGGAAAAATAAGGCAGTATCTAGAAGGCATTATCAACTGGGAGATTTGCCTTCTTAAAGCTTATTGTCCAGTGAGGTAGATGTTCATTAACAAGGAGATATTTAATCTGCCTCATAGTAAAGAAAAATTAAGCAAGGTTAAGTAACAGTGAAGACAAAGTCATGCCATCTGAGACGGGGTAGTCAGAGACCTTCCCTTTTTTTTTAAGATTTTATTTATTTATTAGAGAGAGAGCATGAGAGGGGGAAGGGTCAGAGGGAGAAGCAGACACCCCACTGAACAGGAAGTCCCTGTGCAGGACTCGATCCTAGGACTCCAGGATCATGACCTGAGCTGAAAGCAGTCGCTCCACAAACTGAGCCACCCAAGTGCCCAGTCAGAGGTCTTTCTGAGGATGTGACGTTTCAGCGGATATAGAGATAAAGGGAGACAGGAAGCAAGGATACATAAAAGAATATTGCAGATCATGGAAGGGCAAGTACAAAGGCCCTGGGGTAAGACTGTTCTTGGCAAGTTGGAGGACCATAGAAGAGGCCAGTGTGGCTGGAGCAGAGTAGAAAGAGGTGAGCACGGACTGAGGTGGAGAGTACGTGGGGAGCGGGAAAACACACCAGTGGCTTCTCTCACAGCAAGGACTCCGGCTTGAGTTTCAGTTATCTCTGCTGTGCCTCTTCCCTACTGGTTCAGTTTTGGAAGGCCAGTGTCAAGGTGAGTGGGACTGAAGCTTTGAAGCATAATTACATGACCCTGTGACTTAGAGAATAATATACTGAATGTAGATGAGCCAATCCAACTGTACTTTAGATTTCTCAGGCAATTTCCATTTGCCGTCTTTAAGTCCAGGAAAACCTGAAACATTTTGTACCAATTTTTCCAATATTTTAAAGCACATATGTCCTCTAAAAGAAATTGAATCCATATCATGTCTTGTTACTTTACATTTGGAACAGCAAAGAGCCATTCACTTCAGACCTCTAAGACATTCAGAAAACCATTTAAGACATTTTATGAGATCTAAATAAAATTTTTTAATGACTCAGTGAGTGATAGCTATGAGAAAATTGATTAAATCCACTACCTTTTAAATATGGGCCTGACACTGATGATTTTTACTGTGATAAACATTTAGTCACCTTTTTTAAAGAATTCTTCACAGGTCTCTTTCACAAAGGTTATGGTACTATGTGCAAAGGGGAAAGTACTTCAGGCCTTAATTCTCCTTGAAATACAATACACACCCTACTGTCACCTAGACACTAGATTATCTCCATCTAAATTATCTCCATCTCTCAGCAAGATGAAGAGGTTAAACATTCACAGCAAGGGTTTAGCTCTAGGGAGAACAGAAGCAGTGTAATTCAGAGCCAGTTGCTGGGTCTGGGGAAAATATCCTTCTCAGGTATGAAAGTGCAGAGCCCAGGGCCAGACCACTGGAAAGGAGTGTATAAACCACTGAAGGTTGCCCCGTTTCAGTCATCAGGCACTCTACTTAGTGACCTCTGTAATGGCTAAGCCAGTGAGCTAGTTGCTGAACGGTTGTATTGTGTCTGAATGGCTGACGTGGTTGCTAGGAAACCATGCTTGTTCAGCCATCATGGCAGCCTGCACCGGCAACGTCGTGTTCTTTGGCACGGAAACAATGCTGCTGAGGAGTCAAAATCTAGAGTATCCAAATGACCCCTGTTTTTAAGTGTCCCTCTTCATACTACCTCAAAAGCAGGTAGGTCAGCATGGCTGGCCCCTACAAGTAAGAACAGGAAGGCAGAGGGAAGCCAGGTCTGTTGCCTGGAGGGAGGCAGGCTAGCAGAAGACTTATGAGCACTGGCTGTGCAGTCCGACTGCCTGGACTTGACCCTTCCCTCGGGGACTGCCCCGCTGTTTGACTTTGGGTGCCACATTTTATCCTTTCATGCCTCAGTTTCTCCATGTAAAAGAAAGGGGATGAGAGTCCCTACATCATAGGGTTGTTGTGAGAATTAGATATTCCAGGAATGCCCATTAGCGTTTTGTATGTATCCACTTATTTATCCTTTATCAACCTCTGGGAGGTACATGCTGTTCTCCCCATTTTACCGACAGGAACACTGAGGCACAGGGGACTTAGGTTCCTTGCCCAAACTCGCAAATGTCAGAGCCAGGATTCAGTAAAGCTCTCGGACCAGCAGGACACATAACAAACGCTCTTCATAAACGTTAGCTATTCTTAATAGCAATTATGTAGAAGAGCCAGTCGGCAACATAGGACCCCAAGACCGCCCACAAAGTATTAGTTTGCTGTTTGATTAGCCTATCTGAGGGGACGAGGCAGTGACAGCGTATAGCGGCTGCAGTTCAATGGGTGGTGTTTTTCTCAAGAGGACGGACACCTCTTGCTGAGTCCTGCACCTTGTCCTCAGACTGTATCATGTGCTTCTTTCAGGGCCAACTCAGTCACCTGGAACCCTCACAAGATGATGGGCGTGCTCTTGCAGTGCTCTGCCATTCTTGTCAAGGAAAAGGTCTGTACCGCCTCCAAAGATGAGTCGGCAGCCTCCGTGTCCTTTAGGAGGCGCAAGAAGGGAAAAGCGTGCTTTTGTTCAGTTTGGGTTTGTTTATCTGTTTTTAATGGTACTTGACACATACAAGATTGACAGCCCCATTCAAACTCCCGGGGCTGTTCTTCCCTGCCCTTGTCTCTCAGCCTTCAGCCAGCTCACGCCTCCTCTTGGCTCTTGCCCTGTACTGCCCTTCCCTCTGTTCAGCGCTCAGGGCCCTATCAGTGACAGAAGCCGTAAGGGCGTTATTTCATTGCCCATTCCTCCGTGTTTGTATAAGCAAAAGTGAGAGCCATTGGGTGAGCCACCAACTCTCACGTCAGTTGTGCTCAAAGTGCTCCCTGGAACATACTACAAGTTCTTCGCACGCATCTGTGGTCCCAAGAGCTGAAGTAAATTAGGCAGAACAACAACTGCAAGTATCAACTGAGGACAACAAGGAATGTTGACTAAAAAGCGTCTAGAAATAAGTTGGTTCTTGAAGTGTCTAATAATAGGACCCTGCTTTCAAAAGCATTGCTGCTCCAGTAAATTGTGCGTACATTGAGGCATTCCAAAAGTCTGTCTCCACTTATAGGAGCCAGAACCTGCCCAAGGTCTTTACTCTTTTCCTAATAGTGTCTGTTAGCATAACAGGACATCCTGGAAAAGACTAGAAGATTTTGGGGTGAGGGACACTTTGGGGGAGGAACATTCTTCACAACATGAAACTATTCTACCCACTACAGGGAGTTCCTATCCCTAACCCTTGTCCACTGAACACCATAGCACTTCCCAGTCTTGGAAACAACCCGAAACACCCACACACATTTCTAAATGCCCTCTAGAGGACATGGTCAGTGAGGTCCCTTCTTATAAGCATCCGAGACTAAAAATCATTTTCTAATCAGAGTGACAGAGAGAAGAGGGCAAAAGTTCTTCCCAGGGTGGTTTTTGAGAAAGATATCAGAACAAACGCAAGTTTGAAGAAAGTTTGCATGTGATCCCTCCTTCCCACCAGCCCTGATTCAAAGTCATTCCCTTCTCTGACCTACAAATACAGATGCAAGCTTATCTTGATCTTCACGATAGGGTTTACTCCAAGGATGCAACCAGATGTGTGCTGGATACCTTTTCCAGCCAGACAAGCAGTACGACGTCTCCTACGACACCGGGGACAAGGCAATTCAGTGTGGCCGCCACGTGGACATCTTTAAGTTCTGGCTGATGTGGAAAGCAAAGGTACGAAGGAGACAAGTCAGGACATAAAGCAGAAATGCAATCTGAATGGGCTGGCTGGCAAAAGAGAGACAAAGATAGATCACAGATAATTTAATATGTATGTAATCAATATCTAGATAATTGAGTTGACTGTATTTTCTTTGTTTGCAAGTGAGACCACTTTATCCCTATGTCAAAATCTCCCTCCTTCCATTCAGTCTTTTCAATTTGAATTAACATGAAGGTTTCTTGTAACTTTCTCTTATAACAACTAAAAATTTTGCCAAGATAAGGGCTTTCTTTGCATCCCTATGGATGCTGAAATTATTTAGTGCAGATGTAGAGAAAGAGGTATAATTGCTGTATTATCCTATGCAAAACCCTAAATTGCTTTATGGGGCCTCAAATAATGGGATATATGTGACAGTTTTTAGTTCTATTTAAATAATGGCATTCCCATCATTCGTACTTTATATGCTATTCTGAAAAATGGCATACTTTATTCTGAGAAATCCTACTGCTAGACTAAGGCAGGCTGTGTCAGCATTAATCACCTTTTGGGTTGCATTTCTGTGTCTAGAAAAAATCCAAACTATTGGAATCTCCTGCTAAATATGGGTGAGGGAAAGTATTGCTAGTTCAACTATTTGTTTCAAAAGTATATAATCAACTAAGGCAATTTTGATTTCATAGCTTTATAGTGCAGTCATTGTTTTTATTTACTGACTATAAATTAATTTGAACAATTTCCACATTTAAGATTGTGTCAACTATTACCAAACAACAAAGTTTTCCAACAAAACATCTAGTCAAATGTTTTTTCTGTAGGAAGGATTTGATGGATTATTAGTTTTTTCCCTTCATTCCTTCATCTTGTCTTAATATAGAAATAGTCTGATTTCTACCACAAAGTAATTATAAGTATTTTAAGCATATAAATAGCTAGGAATTGCAACAAGAGAAAGAGTCCTATCATTTAGAAATACAATGACCACGTGGCCTACATCAGTAATTTATGTCTTCATTTTTCCTAACAACAAACTCTTGAAACATCTGCTGGGAGTTTGGCTCATAGCGAATTGGTTGCTGAGGTGGGCCCCAGTGTGGGCTTCTTTCTCAAGTAGAAAGTGTACTGGCCAAGGGACACCCGGGTGGCTTAGTCAGTTGAGCATCTGCCTTCGGTTCAGATCGTGATCCTAGGGTCCTGGGATCAAGCCCCGCATTAGGCTCCCTGCTCAGCAGGATGCCTACTTCTCCCTCTCCCTTTACCTGCTGCTCCTTCCACTTGCACATGTGCATGCTCTTCTCTCTCTCTCTCTCTCTCTCTCTCTGTCTCTCTCTCTGTCTGACAAATAAATAAAATCTTGAAAAAGAAAAAAAAAAGAAAGAGAGTGGACTGGTCAAGGTATCACAGTCAGCAGTGACAACTTGGGGAGGCTCATGCTTTGCCTGAGTTGAACTCTGCCAGGCCCATTAACAACCCACAAGCCCGTCTTGTGCACCTGCTCGCCTTGTTAATGACGACCCACTCAACAACCCCCATGCTGCTGTTATTAGTCAGCTGGCTTTCGAAACTCGTGCTCACCCAGTGTCAGGAGCTAGAGCTCTTGCCATCTCAGGACACATGCTGAGACCAGTAGCTTCCCCTCCTGCCTGGCTGGCTGGTACCAGAGAGGGACGATGCTGTGTTATGTGGAAGGTAGCCAGCCAGGGAGTATGGGAATATGCTTGGCCAGGACTTATGGCTGGGGAAGGTGGGTTCAAAAGTAGTATTTCACAAACTCTGTGGCAAAGAACCAGTTGTTACTGTTTTGTAACCTATCATGGAGCAATACAATAAATGATGCATTGTTAGAAAAATGAAATAAAAAACTATGTAAAGCTTAAACATCAATTTTTCAAACTAAAGTCAGTAGACATAAAATTACTCCATCAAATGCTCTTAAAATTTCTTAGTGCTTAATCTCAATTTCTATTCTCCTATTTACAGGTGCTAGTTACAGTCTGTGGACACCTAGCTACTCTTAGAATAGGGCTATCCTAAAGCAAATGAATGATAGGCTTCAGGTCCAGGCTGAGTAACTGGAAGGAAGCTAACAGTCCTATTGAGACTAACTGCCCAGAGAGTAGAGTCCCTTCGAAAGAGAGTAGACATGCTTTGTTTTATTGTTTGTAGTGCTGTGAAGAAATTGTGCTCATTTAATTAGGTAGCTCGTCCTAACCATCTCCTAACCATAAGACAATCGTCCTAACCATAAGAGAATACTCTTATGTGGATTTCCGATAGACAAGGTCAACATAGCTTTCTCAAATGCTCATCACAGGAAAAGGAAACCCATCGCCAACCAACATGACTTTTCTTTTTCTAAACCAGGGCACAGTGGGATTTGAAAATCAGATCAACAAATGTTTGGAACTGGCTGAATACCTCTATGCCAAGATTAAAAACAGAGAAGAATTTGAGATGGTTTTTGATGGGGAGGTAAGTTGTCATCATGGACTAGATGCATAGCATTTCCAGAAAAATCTGAATGAGGGATGATCCTGAATCCCTATTTTCCCACATCACCAGAAAGCTGCTTCTCTATTTTTATTTTTATGTACTCTTCATTTAATACCCTCTGTGTCTCTGAACTTCTCTTTTGATAGCATTGGGAAGACTTTGCCCTTTGCCTTTTCTAAAATGGTACAGCTCTTGACCAGCCCTTTGTAGATAAGAGGACTTTACCTGGCATGTTTAGATCCTTTATCTCTCCTGGGTATGTCTTTTTACTGTATTGAACCTCCATGATAAAGTATTTCTCAGTTCGGAGAAGTTTATAGGATGGGTATAACCTTGTCTCCCAATATGGTTCCAAAATGAAGGTCTGCTTTACAGAGATTCCTTATGAGGAGAGCAAGATAAAACTGTTTCTGCTCTGGGGCACCTGAGTGGCTCCCTTGGTTAAGCATCCTACTCTTGATTTTAGCTCAGGTCATGATCTCGGGATTGTGAGTTTGAGCCCAGCTTCAGGCTCACGCCCTGAGCATGGAGCCTGTTTAACATCCTCTCTCTCCCCCTCCCTCTGTCCTTCCCCTCTCCCCTCAAAAAACTTTTTTTTTTGTCTGCCCTGAGTTCATAGCCACATTGCACACAATAAAGTACTTGTCATACTAGTATTGCCTAAATGCTTGCCAGGGGCTAGATGCCGTGCCGTGAACTGAGTTATAGAGTAGTGACCAAAACACACATTGTCTCTGCCTTAATGGAGTTCACAGTTGGATCAAGAAAGTTAGGATAGGAGCCAGCGGCCAATAAAAGAAAAGCCACTCATAAACCAGTATAACACACCTACATTCAACTTAGTCTGTTTAACAGGCAATCTAAACTATTAGGAATGTGCTGGAGAACCACCGAATGAGGATGAAAAAGGCCTGAGCAGTTCAGCTTAATGATGCAGTGCTTACACATTTCACCTGTGGGACCGCGCTTGGAACATTTACACTATTTTGAACATTCTAGTGGTTTAGAGACAAATGTGGTACCTCAAGCCAGGTAGAGGCAGACAGAATAATGGCAAATAGCAGCTAGGAAGAAACTGAAAAATTATGGCAAGAATCCAGAAGAACTCAGAAACAATAGGAGGTTTTAGAGCAGGGACACTTAACAGTCCTTGCCACCTCAGTGAGATCTGTCTTATGCTTTATACATGGTATTAATGTTCATTATAATAATCCTGAGTCATCAAGAGAAGATTTAGTATCAAAATAATAAACTTATAACATATTCGGTATCCAAACAAACTGTGCCAAGCATTTTCTATATTTGAGGCACTACAGAATGGCAAGATGGATAATGCTCTTTTTAAAAACTGTCCAAATGTAAAAATTTTTTAACATTTCAATGTTTTTTTTGTGTGTGTTTTTTTTTAACATTTCAGTGGATAAAGGTGGTAACTTTGAGATGCTGGATGGGGTGCCTGGGTGGCACAGTCAGTTGGGTGGCTAACTCTTGATCTCGGCTCAGGTCATGGTCTCGTCGTGAGATCCAGTCGTGGTCTCAGGGTTGTGACAGCAAGTCCTGTGTCCGGCTCTGTGCCCAGCACAGTCTGCTTGTCCCTCTTCCTTCCCCTCTGCCCCATCCCCACTTGCTTGCACTCTCTCTCTCTCAAATAGATAAATAAATAAAATCTTTTTTTTTTAAATGTGGTAACTGGTCATCTAGAAGATTGATTAGAGGTAGCAGCTCTCTGGCCATGACTGAATAAACTAGGCATTGTTTTCCCTGGTATAGAAGTAACATCGCCTTCAAGATGAACTTGGAGCCCCCGCCTTTTTTTAATTTTATTTCTTCATTTGACAGAGAGACCAAGAGAGCACCAACAGGGGGAGCAACAGAGGGAGAGGGAGATCCCAGGACCCTGGGATCATGACCTGAGCAGGCAAATGCTTAACTGCCTGAGCCACCCAGGTGCCCCTTGAAGCCCTTTATAATTTTATTATTATTATTATTGGTTTGAGAGACTTCCAACAAGGGTACACAGGGCTTTGGGAACAGCTTTATTTCAAGTCTGCATAACTTTCTGGTTTGTTTGTTTGTGAAAATTTCTGCAGCCTGAGCATACCAACGTCTGTTTCTGGTATATTCCACAAAGCCTCAGGGGCATTCCAGATAGCCCTGAACGTCGGGAAAAACTGCACAGGGTATGGAATCTCTCCTTGTCTCATCTAATCCTATGCAATTTCTCTAACTGGTCAGAACATCCACACTTTAATGTGTCCTTCTAGTGGGGAAGAAATAAAATATAAAGACTTGGGGTGCTAGGGAGCCATCTTGTTTACATTCTTTTTGAATCTGGATTGTCTCTTTGCTGTGATTCACATATGAGGGGAGCCTCTAAAAGGACTCATCCCTGTGTGCATATGTTGCTGTATGCAGGAACTTCCATATTAAACTACATCTATTAAGATGTCTTTTACTAAGTTAAATTCCACTCTAATGCTGATTCATTCTACTTGTTGATTTCTATATCCATTATATTATTTGTAGTTGTTGGTATTAGTATTGAATTTATATTTCATTCATCTAACAAATATTCATTGAGCATCATCTATGTGCCAGGCAAGATCCTGGGCTCTGGATGATTCAGAAGCCTTAATTTGTATTGCAGCCTATAAGGGTGTTTTGGTTTTTATTTTATCATTGTTCTAGGACTGACTTTCAAAATTCAGTCACACAGTAGTTTCAGAAGAAATTTATGATCAGGTAGACTCAGTCATTGGCTATTAACCACCAAAGAAACTCAGATATAAAGTATTTTGCCTTTATTCTAGTAGAGATACAGAGAGTAAAAAGCAAATGGCTCTTTTTTTCAACTAAGAAATGGGTCCCATTGTTCAAAAGAGAGTGATGTTAATATCGGTCTTGAGATTTGTTTTGTGTCTTCCATCACAAGGTGGCCCCCAAAATCAAAGCGCTGATGATGGAGTCTGGCACCACCATGGTGGGCTACCAGCCTCAGGGGGACAAGGCGAACTTTTTCCGGATGGTCATCTCAAACCCAGCCGCGACGCAGTCTGATATTGACTTCCTCATTGAGGAGATAGAAAGACTGGGCCAGGATCTGTAACTGCCTTCCACGGAGCATGAGTTTATGGGCGTTCCCTTTCCTTCTGGCACCCGAGGACCACCTCTGTAGATGGCTGAAACACCTAGGCTATTTCACTGAGGGAAAATATAATTATCTCGAAGAATATTGTTTAAACCCTACTTCAGCTTGTTATAGTTAGTAGGAAATATTGTTCTTTGTAGGAAGTTGCCCATTAGGAACACAGTATATATGTACAGTTATATATACCTCTCTCTATATGTATATGTATGTATTGTGAGTATGGCTTGGTGATAGGTCACAGCATGTCTCCCACTCCAAGAGAATTAACTTTACCTTCAGCAGTTACTGAGGGTCCAAACATGCTGCAAACCAGCTTGCCCAACAATCCCAGGAAAGATGTATTTCAAGATGTTGTGTCATAAGGACCAAGGGATATACTATTGGTGAGAGTTGACTTCATTGTCAGTGTTTCTCCTACCTGAAGTGATGATGGATGAGACAAAGTACCACTAGATGACAAGAGTCACACCCTCTCCATTAGTATCCTCTTAGGGGAAAATCGTAGCTGAGTCATTGTTATAGGTGTGCTGTTGTTGTATTTTTAGGGACTAATTAGTGTGGATTGTGTATATTTCTGTTGTCTGACCTTTGGGGGATAGGGGATGAACATGTGTAATGATTTCAATGACTGTTTAAATTGTAGGTAAATGAAATAATTGCTTATTTATATTCAGAGATTTACCGTGCTGGAGAGGCGTCTTGTATTTTCTTCCCATTTGTAATGTATCTTATTTATATATCAATGCAGTAAGTTCAGGAAAGTGTTTATGGTATTTTTGTGCATTTGTGAGCCAAAGAAAAAATATTAAAATTAGTGAGACTTGTATTTCTATTAGAGTGCCCTTAAAATAATGATCAAAGCATAAGTTTACTATCTGTAAGAGAATTCTGATACTGTACATAGAATCATCTATATGGAAATCCCATGACTTAAATAACATATATTGTGCTATCGCGCTCTTGTCTGGCTATATGTCTGGTGTTCTCAGTGCTTTTCTAGTAACTGTTGGATAATAACTAGAGCTTCTGTAATTTTGTAGTAGTTCATGACCAATCTCTGTGACTCGCTTAGCTCAAACCTAAGGCAATGTTTCCGAAGACCTGCTGAAGAGCTCCAATAAACTGACCAGGCTCACAACTGTTTTTGAGGAAAGGAAATTCACACTGTGCGTTTTAGAGTATGCAAGAAGAATATAAATAAATAAAAATATTCTCCATGGAGAATTTGAGCAAAGATTTTCTTTTGGTTTGTGTTTCATACACAGAGCTTTCCCGTGATGGTTACAGATCATGGCCCAGCCCATCGCCTTTCCACCAGCTGCCTTTAGGTGATGGCCACTACCCTTCTTAAGCTGGGACTCAACAGACTGTCATAGGTGCCCAGAACCCTGATGTAAAATCATTCCGGTTGCAATTAAACACAATTTGCCATTCAATCCCAGAGAAAGAGAAGCCATCCCTGTTTCTCATTTTCCTATTTGCATCTTGGAGCTCCATTCATGCAGCCATTCAAAATCTGCTTTCTTCCTCTGTCACAGGCACTGGGATTACAGTGATGTGCATGGCAGACAAACTTCCCTTCTAATGGGGATCTTACAGCCTTTGGCATCTGTGGTACCTGAATACTTCTAAGATCATAGACTCGTGCCTTGTTGCTGCGCAGGCTTGTACGGTGGGCCCAATTCACTTTTTCAGGAAATATGTCTTGGTGCTGGATCATTAGGAAATAGGTCCCACTTTCTACCTTCTATTAGCTATAATAATACTATTTCACTCATTTGGAATACAAGAAGCTCTCTATTCAGCACGTGGAGGGATTAGATAAGAGCCATTTCTTTTGTAATTAGCGTACTGACTGCACACATCATCATTGTAGTAAGACCAGGTTTCACAGGGAGATGATCAGAAAGTCACTTTATTCTTTCTGCCACTGTTCCTTCCAAGCCCCTCCATGGTATGATTCTTTCCACACCCCTGTTTGAATTCAGGTCAATCCCATAGCTTTCCTGGCCTCTCAGTTACAAGAACAGTTTCATTTTAGCAATCAAATGTCCAGCTCAATGTCATAAGGGAAGACCTCAAGTTTTTATATAAGAGTTTCTCCCCCTCCCTTGGTCTGGCACTGTCTGCAATCCTATAGTGGTAGGGGGAGAGAGGCTGGTGGTGGGACAAGGTCAGCTTCTTTTCTTTTTACTCTTTCAACCCATCTCTGCTCCCTTGATACTGCATTTACCCTAGAGGCAGAGAGGTTAAAATAAGAAAGGCACAATTTTAGGTAGCTGATAAATTCTCATCTAGCATCAGGGTCTCTGGTCCATGAGATTTTTTTCTCATGGGACCATTTGGGGGTGGTGGGGTGATGGAATTTTTCTTTTATTAAGGTAAAGTCTAAGATACAATAAAATTCATTCTTTTTTTTTAAAGATTTTATTTATTTATTTGACAGAGAGAAACACAGCTAGAGAGGGAACACAAGCAGAGGGACTGAAAGAGGGAGAAGATCATGGCCCAGCCCCTGTCTCCTTATATGCAGCACCTCTCCCAGTCCCTAATTCCTGGCTACTTCTGATTTGTTTTCTGTCCCTATATTTGTGCCCATGCAGCCTTTTTTAAAAAAAGATTTTATTTTTATTTATTTGACACAGAGAGAGAGAGATCACAAGTAGGCAGAGAGGCAGGCAGAGAGCCAGATGTGGACCTTGATCCCAGGACCCTAAGATCATGACCTGAGCCAAAGGCAGAGGCTTTAACCCACTGAGCCACCCAGGCGCCCCCATGCAGCGTTTTGAGTCTGGTTTGTATCACTTAACATGATGCTTTCGAGGTTCATCCTTGCTGTTGTCTGCATCAGTTGTTAGTTCCTTTTATTACTGCATAGTGTTCCATTTGTATGGACGTACCAATGTGTTTATCCATTTTGTCACGGGGATATTTGGGTTGTTTGCACCTTGGGGCAATTAAAATTAAGTCACTATAAATGTTTGTATGCAGACTTGTGTGTGAACATGGGTTTTCGTTTAACCTGGGTAAATACCTAGGCATAGAATTGCTGGATCCTACGGTATAGGTTGTGTTTAGCTTTACATGAAGCCGCGATACAGTTTCCACGGTGGCTGTACTGTGTTACATTCTCACCAGCAGGGAGCGCATTTCCCAACTGCTCTGTATTCTCACTGACAGTTGGAATTATCAATTTTTTTTTATTTCAGCCTTTCTTTTTTGGGGTTATAGTTTTATTGAGATATAATTTACATGACTTATAATTCCCCTATTTTTTAAATATTTTATTTATTTGACAGAGAGAAACACAGCCAGAGAGGGAACACAAGCAGGGGGAGTGAGAGAGGGAGAAGCAGGCTTCAGGCCGAGCAGGGAGCCCGATGTGGGGCTCGATTCCCAGTCTCCAGGATCATGACCTGAGCCAAAGGCAGTCACTTAACCAACTGAGCCACCCAGGCGCCCCTAATTCACCTATTTAAAGTGTACAATACCCTGGCTTGTAGTATATTCACAGAGATGTATATCTATTACCACAATCAATTTACAACGTTTTCATCATCCTGTAAGAAACTTATACTGATCCGCAGTCTCTCTTCAGTCCCACACAAACACTCCCTCTAGCCCCTGGAAGCCACTCATCTACTTTCTGTCTACAGGTCTGCCTTTTCTAGATACTTCATATCAATGAAACCCCATGATCTGTGGTCTTCTATGACTGGCTTGTTTCACTCAGCATGTTTTCAAGGTTACCCATCCTGTAGCATTTATCTAAACTGCATTCCCTTTATTGCTGAATAATATTCCAGTTAGAGATATAGTACATTTTATTTGCCCATTCATCAGTTAGTGGACTTTTGGATTGTTTTCACTTTTTGATTATTGTAAATGAAACTTTAATGAATCTTTGTATACAAGTTTTTATATGAATATATGTTTTCATTTTAATAGGGTATCTGGCTGTAGTTTTAATTTGATTTTTCATGAAGCACTTTTGACACATCCCACTGAGGACCTCTAACCTCACTGCACACAAGGCAGTCAATGTCTTTCTTCCTGCGGCCACTTAGGACTCAGTCCCTCAGCTCTGGGCCCCTTGGCAATCTACTCTGTCCAAACCTTTTACTGGAAGCCCTTCTCCTCAGGCAGTACTCTTGCATGAAGTCCCTTTTATTTAAAATCATGATGCAGAACATATAAGGAGAGTTTAAAAAAAAACAGGCATATAAAGATAAAGAATAACAACATGATACTTGAGTACTCACTAGTCAGCCAAAGAAATAGAACAGTCTCAGTACCTTAGAACTGTCCAACCCATCATGAACCCTTCCTAACAGGATGCTTCCCATTTCCAAAGAAATCATCACTATTCTGAATTTTGTGTTAATTACTTTCTTGTTTTTCTATAGTTTTACCACCTATATGTGAATCATTATTGTTTACTTTTATCTGGTTTCACACTTTATAGAAATACAATAATACAGAATATATGTACTTCTGTGATTTGTCTTTCCATTCAGCCTTATGATTTTGTAGGAGCAGAACTAACCCATTGAAGGTCTTTGTGCAGTTAAGAAAATTAGAAAGGCACCCCTCCCTTCAGGGACAGGCATCCCTGTGTACAGCTTGGCACAGGGAGCATAGAATAGATTGCAGTGACTACTAAACCCGTTGCCACAGCCTGTGATCACGGTCTTATGTGGTAGCCTCATGTTTTTGAGATTTCCCTTTGATGATGGTTCCAGCCAGGATGCGTTCATTTCTATGGCTATTTCATTGCATGAATATACTTCAGTTGGTTTATCCATTTTATTGGGGGTGGATATATGATTTTTTTCCAGTTCTCTGCCTTTAGGGCCAGTATTGCTAGAGCATTCTTGTATTTGCTGGCTGGTGCACATATCAAAAATATTTTTCTAAGGTTTATCTCTGGAAGCTAATGGCTGGGTCATGTTGTTGAACTTCACTGAGTCAAGGAGAGTGGTCATACCAAGTTTCATATTAACCCAGGAGGACATTATTCCATAACCTCACCATCACTTAGCCTAATACTTTTGCCCATCTAGTGAGTATGAAATAGTATTTCATTGTGGTTTTAATTTGTCTTACCCTGATTAAAAATGAAGCATCTTTTCACATTTTTATGAATCATTTATGTTCTCTCTTCTAGGAAAGGCCTAAATCATGCCCTTTGTCCAATTTTCAATTGAGTTGTCTTTTTCTTAGGATATTTAGAATTTCTTTATACATTCCAAGTACTAATCCTTTTTGAGTATACATTTGGCAAATATCTTCTCCAATTGGGAGCTTGAATTTTTAAACTTTTTTTTTTTTAAGATTTTACTTATTTGGCAGAGACAAACACAGTGAGAGAGGGAACACAAGCAGGGGGAGTGAGAGAGGGAGAAGCAGGCCTCCCGCCAAGCAGGACTGGGTCTCTGGGATCATGACCTGAGCCAAAGGCAGTCGCTTAACCAACTGAGCCACCCAGGTGCCCTGGGAGCTTGAATTTTTATCTGATTAATGGTCTTTTTGAAAACATAAGTTCTTAAATTTAATGTAGTGAAGTTCATCAGTATTTTTTTATATTTTCTACTTTTTTTGTTGTTTCTTAAGAAATTCTTCCCTATCCTAAAGTCATAAAGATATTTTCATATATATAGGCTTCTAAGTTTTATGGTTTTATTCCTTTCACATTTAAGTCTCTATTCTCTATTTGTCTTGAATTGATTTTTTTGATATTTCATTCTTCTTCAAGAGTGAAAGCTATTATTAGCCCTTTACTCTTCCATATAAATTTCCATATAATTTTAGAATCAATTCATCATGTTCCACAAAAAAATCCTATTTGGAATTTTATTGAATCTGTAGATCAGTTTGAAGAACATCAGCATTTTTTCAATATCGAATGTAGCAATCAAAGTCATAGTACATATCTCCATTTAACGAGGTGATCATCAATGTCTTTTAATAAAGTTTTACAATAGATATGCACAGGTTTTGATAAGCTTATTCCTAGGTGCCTTATATTGTTGTCATTTGAAATGGCATTTCTCTAATTGAAGTTTAATTAACACACAGTATTATATTAGTTTCAGGTGTATAATATGTGATTCAATAATTCTATATGTTACTCAGTAGTCATCATGATAAGTGTTTTCTTAACCCCCTTGATCTACTTCACCCAAAAATGGCATCTTAAAAATTACATTTTCCAGGGGTTCCTGTGAAGCTCGGTTAGTTGGGCATCCACCTCTTGGTTTTGGCTCAGGCAGTGATCTCAAGGTTGAGACTGAGCCCTATGTCAGGCTCCACACTCAGCACAGAGTCTGCTTTATATTCTTTCTCTTCTCCCTCTGTCCCTTTCCTGCTCATGCAAGCTCATACTCTCTCTCTTTCTGAAATAAATAAATAAATAAATTTTTAAATTACATTTTCTAACTGTTGCTGAGGTATGCAGATGTAATTGTCTCTGGGGTAATGATTTTGTGTCCAGAAAGCTTGCTAAAACTCAAGTGATTCTGGTTCTTTAGTGCTTTTCAAATAGGGAAATACACCATCTACAGATAAGGACAGCTTTATTTATTCCTTTTTGATTCTTCTACCATCCCCCACCCCTTTTCCTTGATATGCTGTGCTGGTCAGGATACTCAGTAAAAGGCAGAAAAGAAGTATTAGTAGCAGGCTCCCTGGCATTAATCCTGATATTAGAGGGAATGCTTTCACCAGTCACCATTCAGTTTTATGTTTCCTGTAGGTTTTTTCATAGATGCCTTTTACTGGGGTCAAGAAATTTCTTTTTATTCCTAGTTTGCTAAATTTCTGCAATAAATAAATGTTTAATTCATGTAGTATTACTCATAAACAATTTTTTTCATGTCTGCTTTTTTTTTTAAAGATTTTATTTATTTGACAGCAAGAAACACAGCCAGAGAGGGAACACAAGCAGGGGGAGTAAGAGCGGGAGAAGCAGGCTTCCTGCTGAGCAGGGAGCCCGATGTGGGACTCGATCCCGGGTCTCCGGGATCATGACCTGAGCCGAAGGCAATCGCCCAACCAACTGAGCCACCCAGGCGCCCCATCATGTCTGCTTTTTTTTAATGAAATGAGTTGGCAATTTTATTTTCACATTTCACAATACAAATGAAAATTACCTTTTTATGGTCCCACTACCAAAGTGGGCACCATAATGGTGCAAGTGGGAAGTCTCATCGTTGGCATGTGACTTCCCGTAGGCAGCCTCATTCCAGGAGCAGGTCCCACTGCCATCATCCCCGAAGGAAGAGGACCCATCATTGGCATCGTGGGAAGGCCCCCCATATGGGGTGCTGGTATCATACCAGTGTAAGGAGGACCCAGGAGACTGGGGAGAGGTAGGATCATTGTCCCTGCAGGAGGAGAAACAGCAAATGGAGTAGGAAGTAGCTTTTCTTATTGAAAGGCAGGAGTTATTTTGTCAATCAAGCTCCGTCTGCTCTTCCGTCCATTTCTGATAGTAGTCTTTCACGTTTTCTTTCATTTCCTACCACTGCAGTGTGTCTTCCTCACAGATGCAGAGTCATGGGTGAGGAACATGTCACAGCAGTCACATCAAAACTTAAACATGTTGCTCTGCAGGCCGTTGGCCACTCTGTCCTATGCCACCTGGATATGACCTCCCTGTCTTTTTTAGTCCATTTTTGCAAGTTACCTTCTCCAGGAATTTTTACATATTTTTAAGTTTTCAGATTTATTGGCATAAAGGTGTCCATAATAACCTTTTATTTTTTTAATCTGTTGCATCCATAGTTGTAGTCTTCACTTTCTTCCTTCTAATGGTAATTTGTATCTGCTTTCTTTCTTTTTGTTTTTTAAGATTCTATTTATAAGTAATCGCTACACCCAACATGGGGCTTGAACCCACAACCCCAAGATCAAGGGTCGCATGCTCTTCCAACTGAGCCAGCCAGGCACCCCTGCTTTCTTTCTTTTCTTTTTTTTTTTTAATCGATTAATCTCAGCAGAGACTTGTTAGTTTCATTAAACTGTTCAGAGAATATCTTGGCCAATACTCTCTATTGTATGATTTGCTTTTACTTCATTAATTTCTGCTTCTGTGTTTATGATTTTCTTTCCTCTACTTTATTTTTTTAAGTCTTATCTGCTGTAACTTTCTCTGACTTCTCAAATTATATGCTTGGGTCATTTTGAGCATTTCTTCATTTCTAATGGAAGTACCTAGTATAGATATTTCCCTCAAGCATCCATCCCTTTAGTTATATACCACAAGTTTCGACACAATATTTTGCTGTCACTCAATTCTAAATGTTATGGATTTGTCGATTTTCCCTTGTAATTTCATTTTTGCTCTGTTATTGGGTATAAACAAATTTATAATTGTCATATTTTTTCTGGTGATTCATAACTTTTATCATTATATGCTGATTCACTTTTTTGCCTTCTTTTCTATTTTGTCTGTTATTAATACAGCTATCCCACATTTCTTTAGTCTCTACCTAATATTTGATTTTTCCTCTTTGAATTATAATTTTAATGTATCTTTATGTTTTAGTTGCGTCTCATATAGCTAAATTTTATTATCTTTTCTATCTTTGTCATTTAACTGAAGTATTTCATTTATTGTGATTACTGTTATATTTGGATTAATTCTACTATGTTATTTTGTGCTATTTGTCCTATATTTTTATGTTTTTTCCCCTTTCTTGTAAAAGATTTTAATTAATCAAGGTTTGTCTTTTATTTCTGTTGTTCTTCAGTTTTAACTTATGAGAGTATAACTGCTCATAAGTTACAGTCTTTGTATCTATTGTTCATCGTGTACCCTAAATATATTAGCACAAATACTATGCTATTTCAAAAGTTAATAATTTTACTTTCCTCATAAATCATATAAGAACCTTAGATCTCTTTGACTCTGACCATCATCCTCCCAATATACATGCCATTGTTTTCCAGTATTTTGGGTCTCTTTTTTTAACCATACAGTTTGTAGTTTCATTCAATAGATTTTGCCTAGTTATACCCACATTTTTGCCACTCTATGCATGGTATGTTCTTACATCTCAGACCTTCCATTTGGGTAATTTTCTTTCTCCTTGATCTGCATGCGTTTGAACTTTTCTTTACTGAAGCCTCTTAATAACCACTCTCTGAGAACGGGCTCTCTAATTTTATTCCCTGGGCATTATTTGTGAGGCTGGTTTGAAAGCACGGTGATGCAAGCGATTTGCTGCCTTGAAGCTGGAAAGGGTAACTATTAGATAAGGTGACTTTGTTAAACAGGAACTGTTTCAATCACATCAAGGACTCCTACGCATTTTGGGGGTTCTGTTATCTCTTACAGATAAAGGAAACCAGATACATGCATCAAATTTACCTGCAACAATCTTAAAATCCTTTAATCTGACCAAATGATATAAAGCAATTTAATAATAGGAATCCCACTATATTTTGGGCTGGAGACTGGAATTTTTTATAATACAAGGTTGCTTTAATATTCTAATAAAACCACTTCCAAAACTTCTCCTCCTAATTCCCTCAGCCTCCATAATAAACATCTGTGTTTTATGCCTGTCTGGTATCTAGTCTTCCTTTTTCTGATCACATTACTCTAATTTTCCTTTAACAGAATATCCTTTCTTTATTCTTGCCCAGTGTAATTTGAAGAGATGAGCCCACTCCCTGATTCTAGAGATCACCCGACTCAGGTGTGGCAAATCAGGACATTCCATCCCCTGGACCACAGGGAGTGGCGACTTGACACTAGGCAGGCTGAGGATATTCCTTAAGTGAGGTCAGAAAGCCGTGGACAATAAGGATTCCATGCAACGTGAGAACCCTAAGCAATCTTGACCTTGACATAACAGATGGAACAGGGGCCCCACCTTGGAAGCCTAGCTATGTTCACACTAAGATTCTTTGATAAAGGCTCAGTTTGTCCAAAGGGCCATGTTACTTTCCTATTGCTGCTCTAACTACCACAAATTTAGTGGCTTAAAACAATATAATTTATGTTCTCACAGTTCTGGAGATAGAGCTGAATTCCTTCTGGAGACTCTAGGGGAGACTCTATTCCCTTGACTTTTCCAGTTTCCAAAGGCTCAGTTTCCTCGGCTCAAAGCCCTATTTTGCATCTTTGTCTTCGACTGTCCTGCCTCTTCTCTTCATTACAAGGACCCTTGTGATTACATTGAGCCTACTTAAATAACCCAGCATAATCTCCCCATCTCAAGATGCGTAATCTAATCACACCTGCAAACTCTCTTACCATGTAAGGTAACATATTCATCAGTTCCAGTTCAGGTATAAGGCACAAGGATATCTTGGGACAGGGTAAGGGGGTTGCTAAGAGTAGAATCCACCATGAGTTAAAGCACTCAGGCCCAAGTTAGCTCCCAACAAAAACTTCATATGAGGAAAAGAGACAGTGAATGGTCTAAGGACAGTAATTTGGTATGAACAGGAATCCCTTAAATTTAGCAGGAAATTTCTTGTTGAGATTTTAATTTTTGAAGACGCAGCCCTTGGATTATTCCTAAGAACCTGTATCAGAAACCTGAAGAGGTGGTGGTAAGAAGAGAAGCTGTTTCACTACAAACTGAGAGGCACACAGAACACTAGCTGGTATGGCTTTGCAGCCACCTTACGGAGGGATTTTTGGTGGAAGGGCCATGCCTTCTGTCTAGACCTCACATTATCGGATTAAGGGTGGTTTGAAAAAAAAGACTCCAATGATGATGGCTTCCAAATGGTTAACTTTTGAGGGTATTCTTTTTCCCAGCCTGAAATACATTTCAAGGTCTCAAAGGAAGAGAAAAGGGCGAAAGGGACAAAGCTAGCCCGCTACCCAGCGGACAGATGCTTCTGCCCCGGTCCCGGGACTACTTGGCCACCAGGGTGCCCCTCGGGTCACTCCAGCAGGCAGACCAAATGGCAGGAGGATGTGGTTTGGTGAGCTGTTTCAGACTTCACCAGCGCTCCTGGTCCTCAAGCATGTATGTATGAGGGAATGAGGGCCTGAGGGATGGTTCTGTACCCTGCAGTAGGGTCTGAGGGAGGTTTTTCTGTTTGTCCCCAAGCTGATGCTTAGATCCAATTAGGAATCAAAAAGCAGGAAGACCACATTCCAAAGAGAAGTGACCACCATTAAGTTGCTCGCCGGCTCAGAGCTTCCCATGAGGTGGTAGAACTAGCCATTCCAACACTAGTTGTGCCTCAAACCGGCCTTCCAAGCTCACCTCCTCCCCCAAGAGGACAGAAGCGCTTGGTTAGGACTGTGAGTTGGGGCCCAACATCCCAGAGGCCCCGGAGCCTGGCAGCCGAGAGAGAGGAGGCATCCTAGAGGAGCTGGAGCCCCCTCCACTAGAGGAGCACCCCAGTTCACCCCCCGCCCCTCCCACCTCAGGCCTCTGGAGCACAAAGGCAGAAGAGATGGAGAAACTGACTGAAGAGCTGGACCTGGGCAGCTCCGGTCATGCGTCCCAAGCCTGGGGGTGGGGGAGTCCGGGCACGAGTGTGAGGAGACCAGGCTTCCCTGGCCACCTCAGGCCTGGCCTCAGGGGTTGGGGACACGAGAGAACCACTGTTATGTGGTGACCTGATGACAGATGCCCACAGCGAGCCCATGTGAAAGGTTCTGGAAGCTGCCACGGAGTGCGCGGGGATGGCAGGATGGCACCCAGGGCGCCCCACACCTGGCGTCCTGACACCTGTGTCCCCGCAGCATCTCGCTCTCAGGAGCAACTCTGGGAGTCGGTTGGAGTGTGTGGTGTGTAGGGGAGGTGGAGAGGTTGCTGAAGTCGTGAGGCCTGCTGCGGATTAAGTGGGTTTAAAAACTGCCTGGGCGCCTGGGTGGGTCAGTCCGTTAAGCCTCTGCCTTGGATTCAGGTCATGATCCCAGGCTCCTGGATCGAGTCCCACCTTGGGCTCCCTGCTCTGTGGGGAGTCAGCTTCCCCCTTTACCCCTCCCCCCACTCATCCTCTCAATCTCACTCACTCTCTCTCTCTCAAATAAATAAAATCTAAAAATAAATAAAAATAAAACTGACTTTGCCTTTCAGTGGTGAACCCTGGTTGAAAATACACCACGGTAGAAAATAAAGTCTCTAGGGAAAAATATGCCAACTTGTAAACAGTGGTTATTTTTAGATGACATTTAAAAGTGACCTTTTTAGTACTTAAAAAAAAAAGCGGGACTATCCTTTACTAATCAAGAGTGGTAAGTCCATTATGGTGTATAACTTGCCGCTGAAGTGTTCACTGCATAGTGAGAAGAGTTCAACACTTGGGACCAGAGACTAGAAGATAAAACAGTTTCCTGTTTTACTCCACAGAATAAGAATTGTTCAAAAATGCTTACAGTAAATTTATAGTAATAACAGATTAAACACCAAAGATCTTACGTTCTGCTAACTGTAAACAAACTGCCCTACCCTTTTCCTAGAAGGGAGAAACCACCTGGAGAGATGACTATTGCCTCAAAGGACTTCGGAGAACCGAAACAAAGGAAAGGGTATGAAGCTGGCTCAACCAACTTGTGAGCAGGTGAAGTCAGAGAACTTCCAGCAGATTTCTTAAGTACTTACATATGGGAAGGTAGGAGCAAAAGGAAGGGGCCCAACCAAGGAAATGGTGCCATGTGCCTGAGCATTCAGTCCTTTCCTGATTTAGTGAAGTGGAGAAGGCCTACAGATTCAGGAGCCCATCCCCTACCTGGGCCTTTGGTGCCTCCCAGCAAGAGCTGCAGCAGGAAGGGGGACAGTGAAGAGTGCATTCCAGCTTGACTGGAGGAAATGGTGAGTGCCCCCCTAACCTGAAGGACAGCACCCCCACCTGCACTCCTGGGGCTTTCTGAACAAGTTAGGGAGAATTTGAGCAGCTCTGGAGTGCCCTGTGAGAGCAGATGGAGATAGCCCCAATGATACAAGGTTTTGCTCCTAATGCTATGACCCCGTTTTTACTTCCCTGCACAAGCGACCTGGGAAAATGGGTCATAGACAATCCGATGTTATAAAGAACTCAGAGGCACAACTCCAATCTCCAGATAGCAATGTTTTTTTATCAGCATAGCTTCAGTTTTTACTTTGTGGGAGCAAATTCACAGGCTGCACCCCAGTGAACGTGTGCCTGCACGGATACTCAGCCCAACCCCCCGCCAGAGTCCCTGTAGTTAAGCCTTGCTGAATTGGTAGTAGACATTCTCTTCTACCGTTGCACTGCCTTCCAAAGTAAATTTAAAATGGAACAAACGTAAAAGACAGAGAAAGGGGGAAAGAAGCAAAGAAAACAAAACCCTTGGCTAAGCTTGTTGTGGGCTTTGGAGAAAATCAGCTGAAAGGAAGGAACGGGATGAGTTAAGGCTCCTGGCGCTCAGCAGGCTCCAATTACGACCCACTGGCAAAACTTGTTTGGCAATCATGGCCGACTTAGGGTAAAAGCACCCCCTTCTTGCCTTACTCCACTCAGGGGAGTCTGAGAGAAGCTGGAATCCTTCAGGGAGGAAGAAGTAGAAAGGTGCCCTGTTTTAATGTTACTTTTAGCTTTGGAGGTCGGTAGTGGGGGTGCTGGTGGTGGTGAGTGGAATAAATCGAGAGGAAAAAGAGAAGCGCAACATCGCCTTTGTGCTTTTCTGTAAACACGGTAGCTTTCTCTCTTCAGGCTCGGTCGACGCCACCTAGCGGGCAAACAGCGGGCTCCGCTCAGCCGCAACCGCGGCCCGCCCAAGTTTGACATTTTGCATTTACTTCGCTTCGCCTGCCAAATGCGGGGCTGGGAATGGTGTTTTAGTCCCTCAGGGGCAGCCATCACATCCCGGTAGAGGCAGCAGCTTGATTTACGCTGCTGGAAAGTGGCCAGGAGTGCCAGGGAGTGCCAGGGACCCCCGGGAGCCGGGATAGTCCAGGGGCTCTCAGCAGCTGCCGGACTTAGGAGTCTTGAACCAAAGAGGCCGAAGACTGGGGGGTGGATCGGTGGTGGGCAAGAAGCCGAGAGCCTGGTACTGGGGGCATCTGACCTGATACGGCAGGCTGGAACTCTTCCGTCCTTAAGACCAGAGGCTGACATTTCGAAGGTCATTATTATTCAAGACAGTGGTACCGTGAGCAGAAACCCGGTGGTGAGAGTCATTCTAGGCAGAGCTCATCTGTCCTCTCACCGTTCTGTATTTTATTTCACTAAGGGTGTATTCTGGTCCTGGAGGAGATCTTAGGGGACCATACGAGTCTGGATATAAGGAACCTTTCAGCCTGAATTTTTAAGTTGAGGTATAATTGACATACAACATTGTTAGTTTCAGAAGTAACACATGATTTGGTATTTGTATATATTGCAAACAACCACTCTAATAATGTCTCGTTAACATCTGTTACCTTACATGGTTTCTTACATGGTTACCTTAAAATGTGTTTCTTGTGATGAGAACTTCTAAGATTTATTCTCTTAGCAGTCTTCAAATAGGCAATACAGTATTATTAACTATAGTCACTATACTGTACCTTACATTCCAAGACTAATTTATTTTGTAACTGGAAGCTCATACCTTATGACCCCCTTTATCCATTTTTCCCAACTCCCGGCCCCCTGCTACTGACAGCCACCAGTCTGTTCTCTATATTTATGAGCTTGGATCTCATTTTTATTTTAAGATTCTACATACAGTATCTTTTTCTTTTTTTTTTTACAGTATCTTTTTCTGTCTGACTTATTTCACTTAGCATAATGACCTCAAGGTCCATCCACGTCATTGCAAATGGCAAGAGGTAACACTTTTGTGTGGCTGAATAAAATTCCATTGTGTTTATATACTACCTTCTCTTTATCCATTCATCCACTGATGGACACTTCCATGTTGTAGGTTGTTTCCATGTCCTGGGTATGGTTAATAATATTGTAGTGACTATGGGAACACATATGAGTTAGTGTTTTCATTTTCTTTGTATAAATATCTAGAGGTTGGAATTGCTGGGTCATAATGTAGTTATTATGTGTTTGGTGTTTTTGTTTTTTGTTTTTTTTTTTTTTGAGGAAGCTCAATCCTATTTCATAGTGGCTGCACCAATTTACATTTCCACCAACAGTGCAGGAGGTTTCCCTTTTCTCTGTATCCTCGCCAACACGTGTTATTTCTTGTCTTTTTTTTTAAGATTGTATTTATTTGTTTGTTTATTTATTTATTTATTTATTTATTTGATGGAGAGAGAGACAGTGAGAGCAGGACCATAAGAAGGGGAAGTGGGAGAGGGAGAAGCAGGCTTCCCACCGAGCAGGGAGTCCAATGAAGGCCTCCATCTAATGACCGAGATTATGACCTGACCTGAAATCAAAAGTCAGATCCTCAACTGACTGAGCCACCCACGTGTCACCCTTCCACACGGTTTTAAAGCCTGTTGCGTTTTTGTTGTTATTTGTTTGTTTGTTTGCTGTTGTGTTGTATGAGTTATTTATATATTTTGTATATTAACCCCTTATCAAATATTTGATTTCCAAATATTTTCTCCTATTTGGTAAGATGCCTTTTCATTTTTTTGATGGTTTCCTTTGTGGAGCAGAAGCTTTTTAATTTGATGCAGTCCTGCTTTGTTTTGGCTTTTGTCACCTTTGCTTTAGATGTCAAATCTAAAAACTCATTGCCAAGACTTACATAAAAAGAGCTTGCTGCCTTTATTTTTTTCTAGGAGTTTTATGATTTCAGGTCTCACATTCAAACCTTCGATTCATTTTGAATTAATTTTTGTGTATAGTATAAGAGAGGGGAGCCAGTGTTATTTGAGTTGAGTTTGACATTTACAATCAAAAGAATCCTAAATAATACAGTTGCTCGATCTATTAAAAATGACTATGGAGAGGGCCAGTGGTCAGAAATAAAGTGGCAGTAAGACAGTAAACGTGGTCACTCTACCCACTTCTAACCCCTTCTAAGGGACTGTCCTACCTAGAACATCCTGATGAAGGTGTGGATCTAAGCATGTTATTCCAACCTAAAACTTGGCCAAGCGCAGATGCTGGCCCCCAAGATAGTCAGGATAGGTTAAGTTATGTTGCCTTAACAAGTAACACCTACAGTATTAGTGGATTAGAAGAATATGGTGAGGAGAGGGGTGATGAATATGGGGTTATTTCCTGATCATACTCCATGTCCATGACATGCCAGGCCGGGTCCCTCTCCAAACTGTCTTCAATTCCAGATACGTTAAGGGGCACCTGCCTACTGCAGCATTGCTGGTCACTACTGCAGAGGAACAAAATGGCCAAGATAATACAAAAGATTGAATTGTCAAATTCAGACTCACAGGAATCATAGATCTTACACAGTACTAAGATTATTAATAATTCAAAAGATACAGGCAATCCCAAGATACAAATGAAACATGGAGAAATTTGGGACCACCAGTGTGGTTCTCCCTTTCTGTATTAGAAAGATGCACTCTTGTTCAGATTTAAAATTTTAAGGAAGGCTTCACTTAGAAAAAGGGAGACTTTTGGTTATGAAATATCTACAGTTTATACTGTAATCATTACATAGCTGACTGGCAGTTTTCCAGTGGGCCATGCCCCATAAATGCATAAATTTCAGATTTGTTTACTTTAAGTAACTTAGATAAATCTCCTGCTAAAAGCACTCCCTAGGTGATGATTCTCTATTATCTGTCCCCAGGAGGCATACTTAGCACCTTTACAAAGAATTATTCATTTCTTTTAATCCCACCTACTACTTGTTTGTATCCCACGGAGATGGAGAACTGGTTGCAGGCCCTTTGCTAATCTTTTCCAGTGATGAATCATCCTTTGGCTCTTAAAGGCTTCTATGTGGACATTAAGCATATCATTTCTCATATTCCACTGGCTAATGCAAGTCACATGGCCAAGCCTGGGATCAAGATGATGGGGAAGTACAATCCTTCCTCAGGGAGGGGAACCAGATATTATTATTTTTTATTATTATTTTAAAATATTTTATTTATTTACTTGACAGAGAGAAACAGACCTGGAGAGGGAACACAAGCAGAGGGAGTGGGAGAGGGAGATGCAGGCTTCCCGCCAAGCAGGAAGCCCAATGGAGGGCTCGATCCCGGGACTCTGGGATCATGACCTGAACCTAAGGCAGACACCCAATGACTGAGCCACACAGGTGCCCCAGAACCAGATGCTATTGAACGGTTAGACAGTTGAGCACAGGCAGCCAATCCACAGTCAGAAAGGGGGACCCTGGCATACGGACTTGCCTTGTATTAGGGTAATGCTAATTCCTGAAACAGAAATCTCTCAATTTCTGGTGTTTGCACAAAGAATGCTTATTTCTTTTTCACCTTATAATTCAACATGTTATTTGGTGAGTAGCTTTCTATGTGGTCATTCGGGATCCCAGTTTCCTTCCATATAATTACTCGACTATCCCTTATGGCCTTAGAGTTCTCTTCCAGCTGGCTAAGGGGGAAAGAGGGGATGGAGAAGTGAGAACAGGTGCTTCTTAAGAGCTTTGGTTCATAAGTAAAGCACATAGCTTCACCTACATGCGAGGCTTACTGTATTCCTAGAGCGTGCAACTACTTCCCAAACACGACTCTACGCTGGAAAGGGAACAAAATCTCTGGTGGAAGGCAGCCATCTCTGCTGTAAGAATTTAAAAAATGAAGCTAGAAAGATCTTTACCTTGGAAACTTTCAGCTAGCAAACACTAAAGGAATTTTTCTTTTTTTTTTTTTTTTTTTTTTTTTTTATTGTTACTAAATTTTTTTTCCAGTGTTTCAAGATTCATTCCCCATTCCCCACACCCAGTGCTCCCCGCTTTAGGTGTCCCCAGTACCCACCACCAGGCTCTCCCATCCCTCCACCCCCCTCCCTCCAAGTTAAAGGAATTTTTCAATTTGTGATGGAGCTATAGCTGAAGGAATATGTTAGAATTGGGTTAAGTTGTGAAGGGGAAGGGAGGTAGCAGCTTTAAAAAGGTTTTTTGTTTGTTTGTTTGTTTGTTTTTTTATGTAAAAGTCCAAATATGAGCATCCCAGGGCTAGTATTGTGGCTTGCTCCATAGAGACTTCAGGGATCAAGACTCCTTTTATCTTATTTTAGATAGCATGGCCTCCATTGCCAAGGGATGACTTCTTCCTGAGCCCCCATGATGATTCCATGTCCAGCTATGTGTGTATAACCAACAAGACAGGACAAAGAAGAGGATAAAGGGTTCATACCTCCTGTCATTTCCTTGAATGATTCCTTGGAATCACCTTGAGATATTTATGTTCCATATTCCACGGGCCAGAACATAGTCATAATGGTCAAAACTAGATACAAGAGAGCTGGAAAATGTGGTCTTTATTCTGGTAAGCCAGGCAGTTACCAAGTTAACTGGTAGAAAAAGAACTGCTCTTTTTTTTTTTTTTTTTTTTTTAAGAAAGCCTAGTGAATGAACAGCTAGGCTCCTTGCAGATTAACCTTGATGGGAGAGAGTTAAAGAACATTTGCTTTTCAGAGTAAAATCACAGAAAATCTGAATCTTTTCCTGATATACAAAAAAGCATTATAGTGGGATTATGGGAGAGAAAGAGAAAGGTCTTGGTGAGGTAGGGGTCCGGGTACAAGAGAGTGTTGGTTTCTCAGGACTGCTGTAAGAAAGTACAACAGACTGAGTGGCTTGAACAACAGAAATTGCTGTATCACAGTTCTAGAGGCTCGAAATCCAAGATCAAGGTGTAGGCAGGGTTGCTTCCTCCCCAGGGTTCTGAGGGAAGAACCTGTTCCAGGCCTATCTCTCTGGCTTATAGATGGCTGTCTTCTGCTGGGTCTATTCTTATCATCTTCCCTCTACACTTGTCTGTCTCTATGTCCGAATATCCTCTTTCTTATAAGGATTATGTCACATTAGATTAGGGCTTATCCTGGTGACCTCGTTTTAACTTGATTTCTTCTATATAGACTTTATCTTTAAATTAGATTACATTTTGAGGTACTGGGAATTCAGATTCCAACATATCTTTTTTTAGGGGACAGAGATCAACCCATAACAAATGGTGAGGGGAGGGATGGCAAGGACCTTTACGAATAGCAATGTTTACTATTCAGTTTAAATGTTCATTCAGAATGGCAATGTTCATTTAGGAGTAAACCTCCTCTGTTACCCCAAATCTTCAGCTAAAAGTCTACCACATATGTTAGGGGAACTTTGGAGCATGTGACTCTCTGTCTGAGGAAGCACTCTTGGCTACTTATCCACTCTGCGCACTCTCAAAGCAAGTCTGGAGAGTAAATCCCTCAGCCATTTGCAGATGATGACACGTGGGTGGGTAAATACAACTTCCTCACCTCCTGGTTGGGACAGCTCTGAGGTATGTCCCTCATGTCTCCAGATTCCGCAGGAGCATCGAGCACCAGTTGTAGACAGTGGAAATGCATGCCGTATTTACTGGCTTCCTCCCCGTCCCAACCCCACATCCCCACTCCCTCACTGATATTTCTTGGGTTAACATTTGTGATCAAGCCCTAGCTTGAGGTTTTGCTGCTAGACATCCCTAAACTCAGACAATGACCCCAATCTGACACCAAACTGAAATCCAAGAGCTTTCTACATACACTTGGGAAAAATACTTCAGTATTTTTAATTAATGCCTATTAATGTCTTTGATAACCCCCTGAGGTAGACAATAATCTGTATCAAAGTCTCTTGCTTCACTTAGGGGCTTTCAGCATTAAATTTGAAAAAGTGGAAACAACAAATAATTGTATGTTCAAAGTTCATTTTTTTCTTCGCTCCCTGCTACCACCTTAAAAACAGATGGTATCCATTCAAATGAAAATGAGGTATAAAAGTGATTTTTATTAAAATTAACATTCAATTTAAGTTTTGCTTTATTATGCACACCACAAATAACTGTGAGTTCCCTGTAAATAGGTTGTATATATGACATAATTCATAGTTATTCGTGCCCTACCAATTACATTGAAATTATGACTGGAGTTACCATAGAACCTCAATAATCGTTACTATATAATTTGCAGTTTTCCGGGTTGGGGAGCTCTTTGGAAGCTGTGAGTAACTAGCCAATTGTTTTTAGAGAGTACAGTAATCACTGTTATTACTGAGGAGTTGAATGAAGCTCCTTTTTATGCCCTGAAGATTACTTGATAATTACACTTGATGCTATCATTTAAAAAAAAAAAAGTCAGCAACAGATAAACAGTCAGCAAACTAACTATAATAACAGTCCAATAATGTGGGCCAATATTTTTGGCGGTGAAAATTAGCACAATCTGACATTGATTTTTAGTTCTCTAATGGGAACACCTGCATATACAAGTAGACTTAATTAGATGGATTGCCTTGCCTCATGAATGGCATTAGAAGAACAATGAATGAAATTAAAGGGAAGATTTCTGAGATTTTGTTTATTATGTGGAAGTACAATAGGCCACAAAGACGACTCAAAAGAAGGCAGCCCCTGTTGCCTCACCCACAACAAACCTAGCTCCATCTTCCCTTCCAAGTCTTCCTTGAATATGGTGCTCTGATCATCCCACCATCTCCTTTCAGGAATCTGAAATTAGATGCTGGACTAGAATATATTACTGTTGCCCACTTCTCAGAAAATCTTCATTTTTCTATGGATGGAGCCCATTACAAGTTATCTTACATGTAAGTGCTTGAAACAGTGCTTCTACTTTTTTTCCCCTTTTAAACTAGGCCATGATAAGCTTTCCCCAGACATTTTTTTTTAAAGATTTTATTTACTTATTTGACAGAGAGAAACACAGCGAGAGAGGGAACACAAGCAAGGGGAGTGAGAGAGGGAGAAGCAGGCTTCCCACCGAGCAGGCAGCCCGATGTGGGACTCCATCCCAGGTCTCTGAGATCATGACCCGAGCCGAAGGCAGTTGCTCAACCAATGAGCCACCCAGGCGACCCTCCCCAGACATTTTTTATGCAGGGAACCACTTCTCCCGAGAATGGATCCCCGGCTAAAGTGTCAGGGATTCAAAGTTTGCTTTCAGTCCCATTAACCTCCTTTTCCCTTTCTCCTCCTCTCAGCTTTAGACATTCAGAGCGTGTCTGAGCAAAGCTTATTTTTATGATAGGGTCTTGGCCCATCCCTGTGTTACCTTTCCCAGTGATGATTGCTCTGTAAAATTACCTCTAGGAAGTAGTAAAAGGTTTTCTCCCTGTCTTAAGTACCTCGGTCAGGGCAAAGGCCCAGGGGCTTCTGAAATCTGATGTGGTGGGCTGCACCTTCTCTAGTCCCCTCCCCCTCCCACCTCCCCCCACCCCCGCAGTCACGGGCATGGCCAGGCCACGGTCCTGACTGTCCTGCTGGTGGGTAGAAGTCTGTGCCCGAAAACACGCACAGTGGCCGCTCCAAGACAGCCTTTGACACACTCATTTGCTGCGGCAGCTCGTCCACACTAACAGCTTCTTGCCTTTCACCGGTAGGTTGCCCTGGGAACCACCGGATGGAAGTCTATTCAGATCTTTGTTCATATTTTGTCTCGCTGCTAGTATTGGCTCCTATTGGTCATTTTAATAAGATTTCTGCCATCCGGCACATTGAAATGGCCCTCTTACATTTTTATTCAACTGATAAACTCCCAACCGCTTTATGACAAAACCATTTTATTTAATGGTCTCCAAAAGCACCCCATAAATATTTCATGAGTCCTTTCTTGGGACCACTGTAGCAAGACCTACTAGACTTACCTACACTTTCAAAATTCCTGTGGCCAAAGTCTCCTGTGCGTTAGTGGACTCCAGGTGGGGGAACTAGTAGCTGTGAAAACTCTATGGGCTGTACAGATGAAATGACAGACTGATAGGATGGATCAAAAAGTTCAAGGAGACCCACGGGGGTCCTGCCCAACTGTCCCTCTCTCAGGAAACTTCCTTCCTCACACTTTTGCAGAGTTAGGCACTGACAGCTGGGTCAGCCCTAGTACACAGTTCGTCTGGCCTTGTGGTTGGTGCAGAGGTGGATCTGTGACCTGTGATAGCTAGACCTTGTTAAACTAGCAAGCCCTGAGGCTGCCGAGTGCCCTCTTCCCTTGGCCTGACAAAGCCTGCGGGCACTGAAGAATGGGAGGTCCTACAGAACGGGAGTGGGGGGGGTGGGGGAATGGGGGAGTGGGGGGGGGAGTGAGAGAGTACCTTGATAATCTAGTTTGACCTCCTGGATGTAGCTGTGCCCAAACTAAACTAATTTGAGTGTGTGTCCTGTCACATGTCACTAACAGACTTCGAACCAATAATCCCATTCATTTTATAGGAGCCCAGGAGTCCAAGAGGTTAACTGATTTACCCAAGTCCACTCACCTAGTTAGTAATGGGCCCGTTGGAAAGCAGGCTTTAAAAGACTGTTACATGAACCATCTCTTCCTGCTGGGTCAGAGAAGAAGGCCCTGTTGAAAGCTATTTGGATGCTGATTCTGTCAACAGCTCTTCCATTTCCATGTCAACCAGCTCTCCTGATGTCATTGGAAAATTTGATAAGCAGCCAGGAAATGTCTAAGCCACTGTTAAAACTATATCCCCACGACAGAAACCTTTCTCCAGAATGACATTTACGCATTGACGAATCTTTTTTTTTTTTTACATTTATTTATTGGAGAGAGAGAGACACAGGAGTGCATAAGAGGGGGGAGGAACAGAGGGGGATAAATCCAAGCGGATGCTGCACTGCGCAAAGAGCCAGACACCAGGACTCGATCCCAAACCCTGCAACCATGACCTGAGCTGAAACCAAGAGGTGGATGCTCAACCAACTGAGCCACCTAGGTGTCCCAGGCTTCTTTTAATATGGTTGTTCAGTTGCTTACTAATGCACCTAACTACTGTTATGCAGTCTACACTCTTGCTACCCCGAGTGTGGCACGGAGGCTAGTGCAACACTGTGGTGCACATTAAAAGGCAGATTCTCGGGCCCCACTCCAGACCTACAGAATCAGAATCTGCATTTTAACAAGATGCTCAGGGGATTCACTGCACAATACAGTTTAAGAAGCATGGATCTTGGTTCTTTACCTTAACACACACACACACACACACACACACACACACACACACACACACTTTTGCAACATACAGTAGTCCCCACTTACCTGAGGATTTGCTTTTTGTAGTTTCAGTTACTGGCAGTCAACTAGGGTGTAGAAGCAGATGATCCTCCTGACAAATTGTCAGGCTAATAGCAACCTAACCCTACACTGCAAAACCTACATCATTCACTTTACTTTATCTCATCACACAGGCTCACATCATCACAAGGGTGGGACCTGTACAGGAAAATATTTTGAGACGGAGACAGACCACATGCACGTAACTTTTATTATGGTATATTGTTATAATTGTTCTTGTTTATTATTAGATATGTTAACCTATTGTATCTAATTTATAAATTACTGTTTATCATCAGTGTGAATGTATAGGAAAAAACATAGCATATATAGGGTTCAGGACTACCCACGGTTTGGGGCATCCCCTGGGGGCCTTGGAACATTTGCCTCGCAGATAAGGAGGACTACTATATCTTTAATGAATTGATACATTACCTCCCCCTTATCTAGAAGTCAGGTACTTTTGTTGAAATAAGGAATACAGCTAGTTTGATGTGTCTCTTGTTGAACCTGTGCAAGCTCGTATTGACTACTATTGATAAATTATATTTTAATAAAAAGAAATGTTGCCTGGGCTTAATACCAAGTTGCCAGACCTACAGATAGAGCACCTTTTTTTTTTTTTTTGGACTTTTTTGAAAATTAGGATCATATTTGCCCATTTCAAGTCTTTCTAAAACCACTCCAAATATTCTTCCAACACATTCTTCACAGTTCTTTAAAGATGAAAGGGATTCAGTGATTTATTAGCAAGTGTTTTCAGTCCTCTGGAACTCATCGAGGTTAGGTCACTCGAGATAATTTAGAGCATCTGGGTCACTGGATTTCAACCCTGGCTGCACAGTAGAATCACCCGAACCATTAGAAGTACAGTCTTAAAACTTCCTGTGCTTGGGTCCCTTCACAGGCCAATTGAGTCAGCATCTCTGGGGTGGAGGGCCAGCGGGGGTATTGCTTCTTAAGCACCCCCAAGTGGTTCTAGCATGCCAGCAGAGTTAAGAGCCATTGAAGAGAGGGTTGAGGTTTTTAAAGCTCTAATTCCCCGGACCCACCAAATCAGGATCTCTGGGGCTGAGGCTCAAGCATCCATAGTTGCAAAGCCCCTCAACTGGTACTCAGGCGCCACTGGGACACAGAACCCCCTGAACTGGGTGAGCCCCTAAACTCTTCTCCCCTATCCGAGCTCATTTCCTCACCTCAGAACTTGTCCCAGCCTTCTTTTTCCTGTCTGAAGGGAACTGTCCTTGACAAAGAAATTCAAAACAAAAATAGAAGTTCCTGAGGCCTTTAACAGAGTTTGTTTTACAGTTTTGGCTTTTCTTTCCCCCTCATTACAGTTTGAAATATTTTGTTTTTTAAGATTTTATTTGAGAGAGAGAAAAAATATGCATGCGTGCATGCACGTTTGTGCACCTGTGCCAGTGGGGGGAGGGGGGAAGGAGGGAATCTCAAGTAGACTCCCGGCTGAGCTCGGAGCTCTGCTCAGGGACCTGATCCTGTGAGCCTGAGATCATGACCTGAGTGGAAATCAAGAGTCAGAAGCTCAACCAGCTGAGCCACTCGGGTGCCCAAAATTTGACCAGTTTGTCCCTTAAAAAAACAAAACAAACAAACAAACAAACAAAACCAACACTGTCCAGTCCTCATGAAGCCTACCATGTTCCTAGTTCTCCAATCTAGAAGCACTTATGGAGTAAGCAATTTAGAGTCCACCAGCTTAGTGCAATATCCTTCCCTGACTTTCCTCCATCCCATGCCCCACCCCGACCTACAAGACACCTGTGATTGACTCCATTATGCAGATGAAGAAACGGAGGCTCCAAAAAACTAAGTGACTTATTCAGAACTATATAACCATTAAGCCACAGAACTATGATATGAATCCAGGTCTCTTTGGCTCTGTAGATCACATTCTTTTTAATATGGCATGGATCCTCTCAAGTTCTTTTTGCTCTGCAGAATTTTATTTTTAATTGAAATCTTAGATTTATAAAGGGTTGCTGCAGGTATTGAGAAATTTTCTGGTATACCAAATTCTTATCACAGATAAATAAGACAAGGTATGGGATATCTGTCACTAATTCCTAGATGAGTTATATTAGCATGACCTTGAAGCAGGCAGTCTATCCCTTTCTACCAGTCATAGCCATAAGATTGGACCTTGATAGCTTCAAATGTTTGCATGAGTTTCTGAGCTTGGAAGTACAGTGCTTATAGATCACTACATTTCCAACATATTTTCTAGCTTGTTAATAGTATTTTTAAAATGCTATAATTCCTGGGGCACCTGGGTGGCTCAGTTGGTTAAGTGTCTGCCTTCTGCTCACATCATGATCTCAGAGTCCTTTAATCGAGTCCAATATCAGGCTGCCTGCTCTGAGGGAAGTCTGCTTCTTCTCTGTGCGTGCACTCTCTCTCTCTAATAAATAAAATCTTTAAAAAAAGACTGCAATTCTTTGCAATCCTCTCCCCCAAAATATAAATCTAAATAAACCCACCATATCTCACCTATTAAACCAAAGTCTTATCTTATGTCTAAGCTTTAGATGTAATATAAACCATAGAAAAAATCCCTGAAAGTATAGTCTTAGATTTAGGCGGAATACAGCTAATTGGTCTCCATTTCCAAAGAAGGTAAAACATAAAATGGGTTTGAGTTATATTTGAGGCATTTAGATTAAATATAAGGAAGTTCTTTATAATATTAGGTATGGGGAAAAGGCAGTTAGTTACCTGTCCATCTCTAACAGGCTTGATCAGTAAAATTAAGACTTTAAAGTGGAGAGAGGAGGAATCACATGCTACGTTTTTTAAATTTTATTTATTTATTTGACAGAGAGAAACATAGTTGGAGAGGGAACACAAGCAGGGGGAGTGAGAGAGGGAGAAGCAGGCTTCCCGCCCAGCAGGGAGCCCGATGTGGGGCTCGATCCCGGGTCTCCGGGATCATGACCTGAGCCGAAAGCAGTCGCCCAACCAACTGAGCCACCCAGGTGTCCCAACTACTTTTTTTTTTTAATTTCATTTATTTATTTGACGGAGAGAAACATAGCTGGAGAGGGAACACAAGCAGGGGGAGTGAGAGAGGGAGAAGCAGGCTTCCCGCAGAGCCGGGAGCCTGAGGCAGGGCTGGAACCCGGGACTCTGGGATTATGACCTGAGCAGAAGGCAGATGCTTAATGACTGAGCCACCCAGGTGCCCCCACATGTTACTTCTTTAGGGATGGTTTATTTTACACTGGCAGGTCTGGGCTGTCTAAGATGCATTAAGACTAGTTAGAGGAATACTGGCTTAGAACTTACAGAGAGGCAAAAGGAGATCATTCCCTCTAAGATAATCCTGGTTATAATAGTTTAGGACTACAACAAGGTGCCAGAAATGGGAAGTGAGGGAAATGCCTGCCTTGTAAAAGTTAAGATGCCAAGAAATGCATCCTGGATCAGAGTACATGGGATCAAGGTCACCTCAAGAAGACAGTGCCTCTCAGGCTAGTGAGGATCTGTTAGAACTTGTTTTCATGTAATTTCTGCTCTTCATTCTTTCGCTGCCTGGAATGGACCGAAATGGCTGGAACTCTCAGTTATGTTGGCTCATGAGATGGCATTGAGAATAGAAGCCACTTTGATGAATATAGCAAATAAAAAATATAAGAGGCTGGGTCTCTGAGGACACGGAGAGCTGCTCTAACACCACACCTGAGGGGTCCACTTCCAGACCGGGAACTGTTCTTGCTCTTAGCCACCTGCTCCGCGTTCTGTAATATACAGACCAACCCAAGCCATGCTAATGGAAGTAGGTTCACATTTTGATAAGCTCTTGAGCCGTCCTAGTCCAGGACCCCCTGGAAAGCAAGGAGAAATAATCAATTCAAGGAAAAGGTAGCTAAGACCAGTTCAAGAAAAATGTATAGCTGTCTGCTCAACTTAGTAGTTGGGGTCTTACCAAACTGAAGATGCTCTGCTAACCAGCTCGAAGACGATGATACGGCCTTGGCCTGAACAGAAGAAAATGATTTTAAATCTTACTGGATTTTGGCCCAAGTCCCTAGAGGAAACTTAAGAGAGGTTGGGTGAAGAGGCGCCAGGGGAGCGAGCACCGGCGAAGAGCTGCACTGCACACAGGCTAACTGCCTCCGAGGCGGGGACCACGCCAGGGTGTTAGCCAGACCCCAAAACTGAAGAAGTGAGGCCTCTCAGTATCACCTCAACAACTAACCCTGTGGCAAGGGCAGTACACACGAGTAAGAATCTCTAATTCCTTTTTTTAAAAATTGATCTCAGCTGATCTAGTCATCTGGTGCAACCTACCCTGAATGGAGGCCCTACCTTAGTCCTCCTCTGGCGGTGGGGCCTGCTTAGTTATTCCTGATCACCTCAGAGCCCTCCGCATGACAGATGTCATTCCCACCTTAGAGAAATGAGCTCTTTAGAGTGTAGCATTTCCTGGAGAGGATTACACCCACCAAATGGGGAGACACAGCTTGTCAGGCAGACGGATGAACATTTTTCATGCTCTGAAAGTTTTCTTTCAGCTGTCAGCTGGCTGTGCTCTGGGCCATTTTCAAGATCTACTGAGAGCCGGTGACTGACTGTGCCCACAGACCGGGCTGCCATTCAGCTTGGGCCCCCTTCAGAAGGACCATGTTGCTCTAGAAAGTGCAGTGACCTGCCATTCTGGGTTCCGATTCTGACTGTCCCTCACTCAGAAGTGGCCTGGGTGACACCTTTGGATAAGTCAATCTCCCACGCCTCAGTCCACTTATTTGTAAGATAAGGGGTTAAAGTATTCTTTAAAAATGCTTTCAGCTTAAAATGTTAATTTTTTTTTAAGATTTTACTTATTCATTTGAGAAAGAGAGAGAGCACAAGCAGGGAAGAGAGGGGGAGGGAGAAGCAGACACCTCACTGAGCTGGGAGCCCAACGTGGGGCTCGATTCCAGGGCCCTGAGATCATGACCTGGGCCGAAGGCAGATGCTCAACCATCTGAGCTGCCCAGGTACCCCAAAATGTTATAATTTTTGTGGGGTTTCTTACTAGGAATAGAAAAATGAAAACCTCCCCCCCTTTTTTTACTGCACATGAGAAATTATTTTTTATTACTGAAATAACACATTTTATTTGACAAAAAGTGCAAGTGTAGATTGGAAGAAAGATTAAAATATAAATTTTCCATATTCTCACTGCTGTTACTATTGTGTATATATCCCTACAGACTTCAAGCATAAGCATACTAGAAATCTTTTTGCAAAAATATCACATCCAATCACCTGTCCTGTGGTTTGCTTTTTCATTGAACACAATATTCATATATTCCTGTCCCCCCCATGATATATATATATATATCATGCTGGAGAGAGTGATATCTATATATAGAGAGAGATAGATATAGATACATACACACACTTACAAGCACATATCTATCATGTTAATGATCACACAGAATTCTAAGAATGGAGTAAAATTTATTTTACCAAACTCCTGCTTTTACTATTATAAATATTGTCATATTGAACACCCTGGTACATACAGCTGACTCTGACCAATGCAGGACTTAGGGGCACCAACTACTAGTTCAGTCAAAAATCCACATATATCGTTTTTGGTTCCCCAAAAACCTAATTACTAATAGTCTCCTATTGACTGGAAAACTTATTGATAATGTAAACAGTCAGTTAACATATTGATATTATATGTATTAGACACTGTATTCTTATAATAAAGAAAGCTAGAGGGGCGCCTGGGTGGTTCAGTTGGTTACACGACTGCCTTCGGCTCAGGACATGATCCCGGAGACCCGGGATCGAGTCCCACATCAGGCTCCCTGCTCAGCGGGAGGCCTGCTTCTCCCTCTCTCACTCCCCCTGCTTGTGTTCCCCCTCTGGCTGTGTTTCTCTCTGTCAAAATAAATAAAATCTTAAAAAAAAAAAAACGAAAGAAAGCTAGAGGGAAGAAATTGTTATTAGGAAAATCATTAGGAAGAGAATTTATATTTACAGCATTGTACTGTATTTATCAAAAAAAACAAACAAACAAACAAAAACACATGTAAGTGGATCCACGCATTTCAACCCTGTGTTATGCAGGGTCAACTGTACATCTCGTCTAATTTGTTTTTCCTTTGGGAAATTCCTAGAAGTGAAATTCCGGAATTTCACACTATCCTTCTTTTAAGGATTTTATATATATTGCAAAATGTCCTCTAGTTGTATGAATTTATTTTCCCCAAACAGTAAGAATGCCTTTCCCCATCCTCTCTCATGCCTTTTACTTTTTGTCTTTCTGTAGGTATATCCTAATCCTTTTAATTTTGCATTCTTTGGCAACAAGTGGGATTTGTTCTTTTTGTTACTTTTTCTTGGAGCTTTGTGTATTTTCCCTAGAAAACGGTCCATCTATGTCCTGTGTCCATTTTCTCTATTGGGACTATCTCTGGGCTCTCATAGGCATAGCTGCTGCCGCCTTAATGTAACAGATGAAAGGGCAAAGAGAGAGGAAGTCCCTGGAGCTAACAGACAGGCCTGTGTGCTTCCCCATGCCTACCCTGCACTCCCAGCCCTTAGTTAACATGCTGCAGACACAGAAAGGAGGGAGATCTAGACCTTGTGCCCCTAAGAACATGGGGGGAACTGAAGCAGCCATCAGGTGACTACTTGTTCCTTGGTTGTCCCAGGAGGGTCAGGACATGGGGAGATCTAGAACAGTCTGGAGGCCCAAACATAGAAAAAGTGACTGGAAGACAGTGAGTGAAAGCATGAGGTGGAGGAGGGACACAGAATATCCAGCAGCATTCAGTATGCACCACATATTTATGCCTCGGTTATTTGAGAAATATTTGTTGAGTATTTACTTTGAGCCAAGAACTGCTCCAAAATAAATAAATATACTACAATAATGTTGTTACTTCTATCATGATTTGGTTTTTGTTTCTTCAAAAGGACCCCATTTTTCAGCATTTAGCAGACTGGGGGTATTTCATTTGAATTAGCATGCATAGTCAGAACACTAAATGGAATAGGATCTGAATGGATGAGTTAGAATACTTCTGCAAATGCTCTGTTGTTTTTGTAGAACCACGTGACTAAACAGGACCTGGCATTGACAAGAGGCTTTATAACAATGCCTTAGATGGTTTCCTTGGCCTGCAGAGAGTGATATAACACTCTGGCCAGCCAACTCACCACACGGGAATGTGTTTTCACAGAAGGCAAACAATCCAGAGATTGTTTGAGTAGTGATAGGAGTAGTAGAGCCAGCAATAGTAGTGGAACCTCTATCAGCTTTTACAGTAATGTATATTGTAATATTTTGATGTGAAAATCTCTAGACTATTGACATTAGAGAAGTGGACATTTCTGAATACGATGACTCTGGCTGCTGGTCAGTCATTCACTACAGCTGACTCAGAGAAGATTTCAGACTCAGTAGAATTCAGCTGTTCTTCCTTGCCTGTCCCCAACTATCACTTTCTGGGGCCATCAAAAATCAGTAATTCAATCATGTGGATTATCTCAAAGGTAAGAGGTAGCACAACAAATAAGTCCTTCCTCCTTTGTTTTATGTGTGTCTTCACATTTGTGAGGCAGTTTTCATTTTTCACCTTGGGCATATCACCTACTTGCTCAGCCAGTTTTTCCTTTCAGTGAATTTTGTTCCATAGGACCAGAGGCTAAATACCCCAGCTCACAGCTTGGGGGGGGGGGGGCTGGATTTTGCACTATCTCTTGCAATCTTCTAAACAGCCATTTAGGAGCATAGACCTTTGTTTCAGCAGTTCAGGAGAATTCATTCTGAGGAGAGAAAACTCATTTGCTGGTGCAGTGATTCAAGCCGCCAGCTTCAGAGAGAATATTGCCACAGCCAAATTCTTTCCCAGTTATGGAGGTCAGAGGTGAGGCAACCGAGCTTATAGGGCGAAGCCCTTTTATGGATCCCCTTGGCTTTCTGCTTTCTTCTTTACAGCTGATTAACACCCAATGGCCATTTCTTTAAAAAAGAAAAATTCAATTCCTGGGTTTAATTAGCGTTCCTAGCAGTACTCACCACAGCCTGCCGGGGGCCAGACAATAACACAAGGGGACTTCCTAATCCTCCATTTCGGTTCAAGGTAACTCATTGTTGTAGCTCACTGAATTCCAGATGTTGTCTCAGGACTTGTGTGTGGTCAAAATAAGGCCTGAACTTAACACCTGACCCACACCCGTGAGGACTTGTACACACTGAGTTAGCGTATCTGCTGGAGGTGCTCCTTGGAGAGCCCGAAACTTCTTGCTTTGGTTTGACATCTTGCCTCAACCTCACAGTCGCGGTCTTTGGATCAGCCTTCCCTCCCCTCCTTCAGTGCATTTGCTGATTGTGTGGGTTTTGTTACTGTTAATTTTAACATCCTGTGGTGTACTTCTTTCTGCCTCATTCTTTGAACCATCAATAACCAAGTGTTTATTGAAAATCCAGAGAGCACGGTTTACGTCACATATTTACTGCACACAGATTTAGATAATCATATTTGTTTTTATTCTTTTATGACAACTTTTCAGTATTATATGGTAGAGGCAATAAAGTGTAATGGTTCAGTGCATGATGCTAAGCCAAACTGCCTGAGTTCAAATCTGGCCTTGACATTTCAGGACTGTGCGATCCTGGGCAAGTTAAGTGATGACGTCATGCCCTAGCTTCCTTGTATGTAACGTCAGGTTAGTAACAGTATCTCCTTTGGGACTTGTTGAAGAGTAAATTAGTTAAGGAAAGTAAAGTAGTTAGAACAGTGCTTGGGCTGATAGTAAGTCCTCATAATTCTACTCATAGTGAGCATTTATTAGAGGCTATCATTACTGAAAGATCAATATTATTTCATTGGGGAATGAGACTGAGAACTATCTACAGTTAGTTTTCCTGTCAACTGTCTTTCACCTATGACCTGTTTTGTGCAAGGAATGGTGGGCAGTGAAGCCACAACAGTGAATCCTACACAAACTCTACCCTTGACTGGATCGGGGATTTAGCAGGTGCTTCACAATCAGGGAATGATTTGCTGCATGACCCGAGCCACCTCATTGTACCAGCCGGGCTAGTGACTGAGTTAGAACCCCGGCTGGCCCAGCATAGTGTGAAGTCTCACAGCACTCTGATATCCAACTCATTCTGTCCTCTAAGGCTTTCTAAATGACCTCAACTTTGTTGGTGATCTCTGCTCCTGGAAGAAGCCTAGGACCCTAGAAAGAAAACAACTCCCAGTGACCTTTTTTTTTTTTTAAAGATTTATTTATTTATTTGACAGAGAGGAAACGCAGCCAGAGAGGGAACACAAGCAGGGGGAGTGAGAGAGGGAGAAGCAGGCTTCCCGCTGAGCAGGGAGCCCAATGTGGGGCTCGATCCCGGGTCTCTGGGATCATGACCTGAGCCAAAGGCAGTTGCTTAACCAACCTAGCCACCCAGGCGCCACCTCCCAGTGACCTTTAAGAAGACCCTTGAAAAGGTGTTATTGTATGTTACTGATTCTAAGACACACATTTTCCCCCCCACCTTTTTATTCTTCTGAAATCAGATGCAGCAAAAAGGTATTGTGGGCACCTTTGGCTCTACATGCAAAAATGTGGTCAGAGGTGTCCGGTCGCTACTTCTCTTGAGTGACGTGCAGTATCAGTATCACGGGACTTGAGATTTATTGTTGTAAAAATATCTTCCAAATGATTCCACTGCGCTATGAATTGAAATGAAAACTTACTTTACATCAGGAAGGCATAGAAACAGCACTGTAATATGTGATTTAAAAAATGATGACTGTGCTCGCTTTGTACTAAAATTGGAATGATACAAGATTAGTAGGGCCCCAGAGCAAGGATGACAGGCGAATTTGCAAAACGTTCCATATTTTAAAAAAAAATTATGACTGGAAAGTCTAAAAGAGTGCTTTCATTAAACGTAAAATAAAATTCTAAGTGCTAAGAAAGCATGGGCCACAGTTCAGTTGGCAGCGTTTTGTTTCTTCATGGTACATAAAACAATGGTTCACTTTATAATTAAAATTTTCTTAGATGTGATGAAACATACATCTTAAAACTCAAGAAGGAAGATTATGAAATAGCTACTTTGAAATTTTCCGCAACATTCCAAATTTTCAATTTTTGACAGATTTAAGTTCTACCTACATTCATATTTAATTTTAAACTCCTCTCATTTTTTAAACTTAAATATATTTTTTGAAAGAAAAAGTATACACGTGTGAAATGAAGGTTTTACTGTGCTCACTGAATGGTTTAAATATGAATTACAGTTAATCTATTGCTCTTAAGCTGAAAAAACATATTTGACCACTTACTCATCTGAAAAAATGTTCAGCGTCACTAGCTATCAGGGAAATTCAAATCAAAACCACTCTAAGATACCACCTTACACCAGTCAGAATGGCCAAAATTAACAAGACAGAAAACAACAAGTGTTGGAGAGGCTGCGGAAAAGGGGAACCCTCTTACACTGTTGGTGGGAATATAAACTGGTGCAGCCGCTTTGGAAAACAGTGTGGAGATTCCTTAAAAAATTAAAGATAGAGCTACCCTATGACCCTGCAATTGCACTACTGGGCATTTACCCCAAAGATACGGAAGTAGTGAAAAGAAGGGCCATATGCACCCCAATGTTCATCGCAGCAATGGCCACAATCGCCAAACTGTGGAAAGAGCCAAGGTGC